>JAFVLL020020615.1:6985-29282 GCA_021397915.2 Tor tambroides | reverse complement strand
TAATTTCGGTGGAAAAGCAGCTTATGTTTCACAGAACTAATTGTTGCCTGGGTTGCGTAGGCTACATATATGTGGGGCGGATCTATCAAAATAGGAGCGAGACCCTTTTGGTGTAGGTGCATGTTTGTTTTGGTGATTTCAAATATCAACATTGGCTTCCAGAAATTGCTTACCCTGCCTTTAAGGACACCGATAGCTCTAGTAAATTAGGCGCGGTCACTTTAAGAGACAATGCATCCAATATAATGATGCACATCCGATTTCTTTCTCAACTGTTTACTTTCACTTAAGACATAACCAACAGTTTTTTCAAGGATACTCTCCAAGACGGGTATTTTGACAAAATTTTGTATGTATTTGTCGGTACAAGAGCAAGAAGAGGCAAATTCGGTGTTGATGCGCTTTGAGACGCGTCTCTCTGCGCGCGGGTGCTGAATTGGGCTCTTTCACATCTTTTTCTGTTTGCATGTTTAAACTGCGATTTGTATTTGTTCGTTCAGATGCAGGATGACACGAAGGAGAGCTCGGTTCGGTCTTGCTGTCCGTGAGACGTACGGTGCGAAAGTACTCAGTTGAGCTTTTCCGCGTCTTGTGTTTGAATGCTTTAAACTCTTTTGAATGTTTAAATTGGCAAAGCTGAAAAACACGTGCAAATAATAAGCTGTCGTGATGACGCGCAGCAGTGGCCAGTCAACTGTCCTAAGCGTCTTTTTAGGCTGGCCTCAGCCAGTCCGTTGAAATCGCAGGGGGGCTCCCCCTCAGCCGTTGGACCCCTATAATCGTCACCACCTTTCACCCCACTAGCGACGGCCCTGTTGGTCGAGGGTCCTTTTGCACACAAATTCCAGCATCAGTAAGATGTGGCATGGAAGTGATCAGCCTGTGGCACTGCTGAGGCACTATTGAGCTTTCAGCTCATCTGTATTGCTGGATCCACTGTTTATCATCTTTCTCTTGAAAATATGCCATAGATTCCATATGAGGTTCAGGTCAGGCATGTTGGCTGGCCAATCAAACACAGCAATATCATGGTCAGCGAACCACTTGGAAGTGGTTTTGGCACTGTGGACAGGTGCTAAAGGAAAAGGAAATCAGCATCTCCATAAAGCTTGTCAGCAGATGGAAGCAGAAAGTGCTCCAAAATCTCCTGGCAGACAGCTGCATTGACTTTGGACTTGATAAAACACAATGGACCAACACCAGCAGACATCACAGCACCCCAAATCATCACTGACTTCAAAAACTTCACACTGGACTTCAAGCAGCTTGGATTCTGTGCCTCTCCAGTCTTCCTCCAGACTCCAGACCTTGATTTCCAAATGAAATGCAAAATTTACTTTTATCTGAAAAGAGGACTTTGGACCACTGAGCAACAGTCCAGTTCTTTTTCTCCACAGCCCAGGTAAGACGCTTCTGACGTTGTCTCTGGTTCAGAAGTGGCTTGGTAGCCCTTTTCCTGAAGACGTCTGAGCGTGGTGACTCTTGATGCACTGACTCCAGCTTTAGTCTACTCCTTGTGAAGCTCTCCCAAGTGTTTGAATCGGCTTTGCTTGACAGTATTCTCAAGCTTGTGGTCATCCCTGTTGCTTGTGCACCTTTTCCTACCCAATTTCTTCCTTCCAGTCAACTTTGCATTTAATATGCTTTGATACAGCACTCTGTGAACAGCCATCCCTGTCAGTAATGACCTTCTGTGACTTACCCTCTTTGTGGAGGGTGTCAATTGAATGGTCTTTTGGACCATTGCCAAGTCAGCAGTCTTCCCCATTATTGTGGTTTAAAAAAACAATAGATACCTGAAATTTATTCTGTAGGGATGGTCATTTAATGAAACTCAAATATAAATATTCTAATATTTTGAGATACTGGATTTTTGACTCTCATGAGCTGTAAGCTCTAATCATCAAAATTAAAACAAAAAAACTTTTGAAATGTTTTACTTTACATGTAATGAATCTAGAGTATATGAAAGTTTCACTTTTTGAACTGTTACAAAAAAAAAACTTTTTCACGATATTCAATTTTTTCAATTGATATTCTCAGCTAAGTATGTTCTAAGAATGTTTTGATATTGTTCCCAGTAATTAATGTTTATTTCTGAATGTTCTCAGAACTATCAGAATGTCCAGTTTTTTTTTAAATGTTTTAAATAAATTTTTTCTTGTTTATATGAATGTTAGTGTAAACATTAAGAGAATGTTTCATTTTATCATTTAAACATTATGGGAACATTACTTTGAATGTTCTATCAGTTGTTCTAAAACAAGTAGTATAATGTTTAGATAACATTGGGCAAACCTAAACCTTTTGGAAAAAGTGGTCCGTGATTAATGTATAAATAATGTTTTTGCTAACATTTTGAGAACATTATTAAAGACTCAATAAGTGGAATAATGTTCATAACTTTGAGATAACCTTGACAGAATGTTCTGAGAACATTCCTTGTTAGCTGCGTTAATCCAGCTAGTATCACTTCTGCACTTATATAAAAATACAGATGAGCTCTTGATGATGATCACAAACTTATTTACAAGATGAAATTAACTAAAATTACTTAAAACATTAAAATGAAAAATAATAATAAACAAGTTTCCGAAATTCGAATAAATCAACCAACTAAAATCAGTTGGAAAATCAAAATGCTGATTCATACATGGAAAAAAAGGTGGGTAAAAACAACATATATTTTGTTCAATTTAGTACAGATATTTTATATCTAATGAAACAATTTTAGGATACAAAAGTGTGAAAAGTCAAAACTTGACACACTAAAATGTGATGATTTTAATATGATCATGGTAGATTATGAAGAATGCATTTTGTCTTATGAGATTACTGTGAGGGTGGGATATGTAATTCTTTGGTTGTACCATGACTAAGAATTTCAATTTCAGTTCAATCAGGGTTAGAACAGTTCATTTCAATTCACATTTTATGATGTATTTACCTTTTTAACTGTTAATTTGTTTAACTGTTGAAGCTAGTCCTAACAATCCACTTTGACTAATAGCAAACTATTTTTTCCCTCCATTTGCTAGACATCTATGCGGCATAATCTTTCAAGAGTCTTCCCAAAAACTCTTCATCTACAGCATGCTGAAAGCTGCTGCTCTTGAAAACCTGAAGTCAATGAACTGCAGAAACAGTCTACTGGCTAGACTGACGTGAATTAGTTCCATTCTTAAGTCACTCAGATATATTTACTGCTTATATAACTGAATGGTATCTAAAGCATTTGGCTGATATAGTGAAGTCAGATCACATGTATAGCTGGGACACCAAGCTTAGTTAACTTGGAAACTTATAATAAATAATTATATGTAAGTCTTACATCTAATTATCCTGTACTTAAACACGCAGGTGTCCAGTAATAACCATTAATGCTCTTGAATTTGATGTCCAACCATTTCTGAATCATTTATGGAATTCAGGCGCATACAGCATTTCAAGAGACGGGTTTGGCTGATTTGTTTGTCTTTGTCTTTGTGTTTGGGTTGGGTGGTGGACATGGACTACTGGATGAGGTAATAAAGTACAATTCAACACGACACAGCCCGAGGTGTACATGATTACTGGAGGAGCTGAGGCATTCAACTGTAATTGGCCCTGTAGCTTCAGGGGCTTGACATTTAATGTGAAAATATGCTACTTTACAGGTTTCAACCTCACATCACACACCACCTGAGCTTATCAGTAATGTAACAACAATGTGCCACACACTCAAACAATAATTAAAAACACAAACAAGACAAATATATAACACATGAATTGACATTTATTCATATTGACAAATTATGTACCAAAAAATGAAATGTGGTGGTGATTACAAATGCACATGTGAGTGAAAAACAGTGAAAGCCTTAGTTTAGATTATGCATAACTACTTTGAATAATGAAAGTTTGTTAATGTGCATCTGTGTGTGTTTAAGAGCAACAGAGAGCTGCCTTGTGTCACATGATACACAGGTGTGATATTACAGCAGGAGAGGGGAATTGTGGGTGGGACTCTGCTAGATAGCAAAAGGATACCTTGTTTCAAAAAACAGAGTGCTGTTTTAAAGATCACTCTTTAGCAAATGGAAGGATGCAGATTATGCTGGCATGCTAAAACTTTTTTAGGTAATAAAACAAGATAGAGTTTGTAGAAAAAATGATCTCAAACAGCCTTTCAACATTGGCTACATATAATTAAATCCTTTAGCTGGGAGGTGGACCTTTGTTTGGCCTAGTAAAAGGCCCTTCAGCTTTAAAGCCACAATCATGCAGAATGTCTTATTTTAGATTTTTAGGTTTTGTAACTTGTGCTGTTACCTAATTTTGGTCAAAAATGGCAAAAATTATAATATGCTATATTATCACCAAATCTTGGATTTAATCTTTTTGTCAACTGTTTCAATTAGCTCAGGTTTTGTGTTTCTTTTTGGAAGTGATTTGTCGTATATAGGCCTCATTGATCTGACCTTAATCACCTCAGTTTTTGAGTGAATAAAAAACAAAAACAAACAGTATTGTGGATAATTTTGGCAATGTTCCCACAAAAACTGATAACCTCAGATCAGGCTACAGTGAATCATTTCCAAAAAGAAATACAAAACCTGTGCTAATTGACAGAAAACAAATGGATAAAAAGACTGAATCCAATATTTGGTAGTATATATTTGGTAATATAGCATAATGAGAGATTTACAAGCAATTTTTTTGTAGACTGGTCATTTTTGACCAGGAACACCAACGTAACATGGGGAAAAGATCCTAAAAAAGTACAAAAATTATCCACTTTGGGGTTAGTTGTTATACCTTTCGTGAACAAAGTTTTAGTCCAATTTGATAACATTAACTCTTTCAGGAAAAAGAAAATCTTCTCCAGGAAAATGCCTGGAAGATAACATTAGGGTTAAATTCCAAAAATAAATACATTTACACTGCTGGAAACCTATCACACGTATCATAGTCAAGTGAAAACTGAAAGTGAATAAAGTGTTTCGACACAGCCAAATGTTGAGTGTGAATGAGTGTGAGAGTGTTCAACGGATAGCTTGGAAATTTGTATATTTGTGGTACAAGTAGTGTTTTTTTTTTGTAATGTGATTTGTGTGACCTCAAGTGAATGCGGTGAAGGTTATGTAAGAAGAAGTAAGTATGCTGGTGGTGTATGTGCATATGAGGAATGAGCATGTCCTAGGCGTGGTGAATGTCTCTCAGTTGCGCTGGCACATTCTTTGGGGGCCGCACCCTTTCTCACACCCTCCCTTACCTGAGTTACCTGAGTTGCTAAGTTCAGTCAGATACAGACACGCTTACAACATTCAGAATCGATCTCACAATCATAAACCTAAAAAAGGGGACGTGAAACTACTCTCACAAATAAACAGCAAAAAATTTTCACACAGTTCAAAGAAAACTTCCCCACACTAGTAAAGGGGAAAGTCTGGCAAAATGCGGATGTCGTTAAGTCTTTTCCTTTCTAGGGCGGGACAAAATCCTCTGACTTTCTCCACCCCTAAACCATGAATACTATCATGCTACCATACATGTGCATTGTGCTCTTACTTTTACAAGTAACCAATAATCATTATAGCCTCATAAAGTATAGTGTAATGCTCTTGGGATGTCTTGACACTACAGAGCTTGCATAACAAATTGTACTTTGGTCTCAATTAAAAATAAATTTGTAACTAAAATATATTAACCTGAAGTCTGTTTATTTTGATGAAATGTTGATATATCTGTCAATTAAAATGGGTGACCTTTACACTCAGAAAAGGTGATTTATTTAATGTATATAACTGATCCATTTGTGCTTTTTGTATAATAAAAAAGTAAGTGCGGATCCTGCTTTTTTCATTTGAATTTTTGATATTTGAAATATAAATTAAATAACAGTAATAATGTACTAAATAAGTGTTGACAGTTAATTTAACCACAGCTGCTCAAATTCAGAAGGTGTATATTAAATAAAGTGTTTATTAAAAAGAGAATGTGGAGATATTTGTACACATATGCTTTCAGTGATTTAATCAATTCAATCTGTTGTTCACTATACAAAATCATTGCACCAGTGTTGACTATTTAAGACCTACAGTAGCCTATACATAATTGCCAGTATATGCGAGTGAAAATGCTAAAAGAAAATAGTCAAGACTTCTCTTTGAGTTCACATCCTGAAATTAAAAACAACAACAAAAAAACAGTATAAGCTAGGGGAAAAACGTATAAGTATGTTAAATAAATTATAATGTCCACTATAATATCTAAGTATGTATAGACAGAGTAAATACAAAATATTTAAATAATATTTAATATCATATAATATTTATGGAAAAAGAAGAGGGGAAATTACTAGAAATTTGATGTTAGGAAAAATCCTGTAATAAAAACATTAACTTTTAATACGATTTTAAGATGGCTCTAGTTGGTAGAGTTGTTTAAACGTGCACAGCAATTTGATGTGATCTTTAGAGACACGTTATTCTACAGAAATAGCGAGTTTTAAAACATGAACTATTAATGAATAATTTATCTTTTATACCATCTGTACCAGACATACAAAAAAACTCAACAGTGTGATCATGACCTGGGTGCGCCTTTGTCCTATGAGTAACAATCCACCATCTGTGTGTCTGCTCGCTATGGAAAGAGGAAGAGCAGGGTGAGCTGGGATATGGAGTGCGCTCGTGGAACTCCACGGAGCAAATTTGTACGTGTTTTGCCGGTTATGCAAATAGATCAACTGCAACAAAGCCTGCTGTAAAAGCTCCATTCGGCTTTATTCGTATTGTATTCGGGTTTATAGATGTCAATTTTGTAGTAATTGTCTCCTGTAGGTGAGCGGTGACGCCGGCGATGGTTGGGAGGAGTTTCACAACTGAAATTCAAAGGGTTGAGTTGTTCATTACGAACCGAGTGCTGCGTTATCGTAACGGGGCTGAGACGTTCGGGCGGGCAGGACTCGGCCGAACGCGTACAGGTTTCGCCAGGGCTGGTTTTCGCCTTGAAGCTGAATAGCATTGGGTGGGGTTTCACCGACACCAGGAATGTACCGCGGATGCGTTCGCTGAACAGGGGGTGAAAATAGCCGACTTTTTCGGAACGGAAAAAGTTTCTTTACCGGCGACTGCAAGTAACTCCAAACGTAAAGGTAAGAACAACCCAGTAGTCTCAACTTTCAAAAAGACGAGTGAACGAGCAAATGAACGTTGACAGTGCAGACGTTTGTCTAGAAACTCTCTACGAGCTTGAGGTGAAAGATATTTTTATACTTAAACGTTGTTTGCACTTTAATCTGATAGCGATTCGGAACGGTGTACACTCTACATACTATAGCAGCTCATTTGAAAGACTTTTAAAGTAAACATTAAAACAACCGAGAATTATATAACTTGTTTGAACAGTCGTTTTGAAGATGATGGAGTGAAGCTTTGACAGCTGTGTGAAAATGATTGCAGTTTTTTTTTCATAAACTTTCTTAAATCTATGAATTATACGTATTTTATTAGAGTTTAAGTCTACTATTGATCTGTGAAATGTGGTAGTTCAGTGTTTTGTGTGCACAGAATTGTTCCTTTGTTATCAAGTAGGACTTTGGTTAGGGATTGGTTCAGGACGTCCTCTCCTCACAGTGCCATCATGGTCTTAAAACATTGCACAACTCTAAATATTAAATTATCTATCCATGTAAATCCATGTACTTGCACTGATTCTTTTTTTGTGGGTGAGGCCCAGGTGAACCACACCATGAACAGACGTGTGTTCTGTCATATTTCATAATTTCCTACATATGGTTGAGCTTGAGTTATGATAAGACACTTTAATTTTGCACTTGTTGAAACACGAAGCTCTTTTTTTAGGGAAATTACTAAGAGGGTGTTGTTAGTATTTGAACAGTGGCAGAAATGGGAGTTTGGGTAAATCTAGCAAAATTTCCATGTAGGCCTGAGATAAAAATATCTAAAACCTGTTGGTGGTCTTTAGATCAAGGTCTAGGTCTAAACATTAGACCTTTAAGGGAATATTCATTGTCACAATAGTGTTGGATATGAATTGATAAAAAATTTGATGTTGCAGAGTGATTATGTACAGCATGTCAGGATTAAGAAAGCACCAATATGATGGCTGATAACAATAAACCTATAATTATTTCCATATTATGGCCAATAACTGAAAAAAAGTCTGAAATTTAAATTCTTCTCTATGTTGTCTAATACCCCCCACACTAAAATCAGTCATTTTAAAAGCTAAAATTGAAATTAAAATTGAATTTACGCATAACATTATTATATACAATACGAAAAATGCATGCAGTAAGATTTGCAAAGATTACATTTAACAGTGTTATTAAATTTTTAGTATTTCCAAAATATTAATGAGGATTAGGTGATGACAAAGTTAATCTAAATGGAAAAATGCAGGAAATGAGTATGCACAGTTATATACAACATCCACCAATACCAATAAATTAATTTAAAAAAATCTCTAATGTCAGTAAATACCCAACATGACATAAAACATTAAGTTAGTGTCCAAATATAGACATTTATATAAAATATTTCTGAATTATCCTTTATTCTGCTTGTGAATATCACATAAAAATTGTTGCAGCTGTAAATGTAATAGAATTTCACAATGAGCCAAATATTCATAAAAGAGTCAAGGGTTCATTTAAAAAATATCTGGTTATGCAAAAAATCCCTTTTTGTTTGCTGAAAATGATAAAGACTATTGCAAAAAGTAAGCTACCGAAACACTGACTACCTGTTATATGTCAGTCTCACTGCTTATTGTTGACATTATCTTAGGAATGTAAAGTATTTTCTGCATAGGTCATTTCTAGTTATGTTCTTGTTCTTCAATTAAAAAAGAATGTATGTACACGAGCGATGTCTGTGCAGACATGTGTATGAAAACATATCTTCTCCAAAAGTAAAATTGATTTATATAACTATTGGCACTTGCAGTGTAGACCCGCAGGTATAAAGTTTCTCTTCTCTGGCTTACTGTAATTTCATAACATGTCTCTTGGGTTTTTTCACATTTTGCCATCCATTTGCGAAACCAATACAAAAAGCTAGAATTATTATTATCAGTCAATCATTGTAGTAATAGATTTTAATAAAGATTAAAGGCTTTAATAAAGGTCTTAATAAACAGAGACATTAACAGTGAAGCAGTCCATTGTCTGGTAATCTTGGTTGAATCCACTCCAACATGATTTACTGGTCTGGGTGTCAACTCTCCTAAAGAAATATGCTGACAGCGCATGTTTCAGATTAGATGAGAAAACTGATAATAATCAAGGCTAGTCATGAGTAGATGCAAATATCTATATCTATATATAGATACAATTTGCTAACTTTTCTGTTAGCGAATGTTTAAGAATCTCTTGTGCATATAGGAGTTTAGATTATGTAATGGACATGTTATGAATCAGCCACGGCAAGTCTTAGTTAATTTATGATCTGCTCAAAGTCTGATTCTAATGTGCATAGTTAACTCAAGTGCATCTCTTTCACAAGCTCATCAGCAAAACACTCCCTTCTTTGATTCAGTCACATGTTTCTTGAGTTTTTCCCTTTCTGTTGATGTCTTTTTGCTTCCCCTCTTGCCCACAATGAGTCATTCGCCAGCGGGCTGACACCGTTTCCATGGCGATGTCTAAAATACAAACAAATGTACGCAAGAGCCCACAACCTATAAAAACCTTCATACTGGGGCCTAACCTTGCTAAGGGGTCATTGTCTGGAAGATCACAGAACACCTAGGAATTTCATATGTACACAATGAGTCAAGCAGCTACTTTTTCAGCAGGTTGATCTATAGCATGCAGTAGTATTTTTTTTTTTTGGGTTATAATATTTCATAATCCACTTGTTGACTGATTGGTGATTTAACATCTGTGTTATGCAACATATAATATGCAAATTCAAAACACTGGCTTGGCATGCAGAATTTGTGCTTACAAAAGATCCAGGTGAATGATAAAAAAAAAAAGTAGTCCAAAAGACAGTGTGTTATATTATGTGTTATTGTATCCTGGTATTAAAAGGCTGTTTTGTTCTTGTTCTTACATAAAAAAAGAAGCTTAAAACAAACATGTTTGTGCTAAAATTTAAACACTTTCTGGAAGAATTATTATTGGTAAAAAATAACGTTGAAAAAATGTAATAACTAAATTTGGTAACACTTTAGTATCGGGACCATTTTTCACTATTAACAAGTTGCGTATTAGCATGCCTGTTATTAACATATTGGCTGTTTATTAGTACTTATAAAGCACATATTCTGCATGACCATATTTTACATCCTTAAGCTCACTACTCTATACCTAATCTTAACAACTACCTTACTAACTATTAATAAGCAGCAAATTAGGAGTTTATTGAGGCAAAAGTCATAGTTAGTGGTTTGTTAATGGCAAGAATTGGACCTTAAAATAAAGCGTGACCCTAAATTTTAGTTTACATATGCTGTTTACATTATTCCATATGCTTATTTATTGAAAAAATTTGTTTCTCAGGTTGTTTTCCCTGCTCCACCATGGCCCGCCGCTCACAGAGTTCTTCATTGGGCGACAACCCCCTGGATCCCAATTACTTGCATCCGCATTACCGAGAAGAGTATCGCATGGCTATTGATGCCCTGGTGGAGGAGGACGTTGAGGGCTATTACAACTTTTTACAAAGTGCTAATGTAGTTGACTTTTTATCAAGGCCAGAGATTGAGCATATTAAAAGCACTGTGCAATCACCACAGAGTGCTGGAAATGTACCACAACTGCCATATCGAGAATTAGATCAGGATGGGTCTTCTGACACCTACTGGCCACTGCATTCTGACTTGGATGCACCAGGACTAGACCTTGGCTGGCCTCTGCAGCAACATAGTTTTGTGGGGCCCACAGAGGTCACAATGTTGGTAAACCCTGCTGACCCTGAGCGGCCCAGCATTAAGGAGCAGGCCCGGCGACTCATCAAAAATGCTCATCAGGTTAGTGCTTTCAAATCTGTAAATGACATCAGGCTGGAGTCAAGAATATGAAAGGTCATTTTCCTCAGGAAAAACATTTTACCTTAAGTTATGTTTAACATGATGTACAGTTACATGAAATTAAGAATATGACCAGCCAAATACTACTCATTTTATGTCAGTAACCCCCCTTTTATTTCTCATGGAAAAAATGAGTGATGGCAGGCTGCAAATAGGGCATTTCTGCAACGGCTTCAGTAAATGAAAACCAAAGTTAAATCTGATTCAATTTATATAAAAAGAGAGCAAGTGTATAATTAAAGTACATAATGTCTTGTAACTTGACTAGTTTAAATGGTCAACTCTGCACAATTTGAGGTCATTCCTTGTTGCTAATTATGTTTACTTCTAACAGGTAATTGCAGTGGTAATGGATATTTTCACAGATGTTGATATATTCTCCGATCTTTTGGATGCTGCAGCACGTCATGTGCCTGTCTACATTCTGCTGGATGAACAAAATACCCATCATTTTGTTAACATGGTGGCAAGCTGTAAAGTTAACCTGGATATGATCCATGTAAGTTCAATTTGCATCAGCTAGCCCTTTTCTAGCCCTTCTTAATTTGAATTTTAAGAAAATGCAGGCTTAAAGGTGACTTCACTGGTTACAGATGATGCGGGTAAGGACAGTGGCAGGTATTACCTATTTCTGCCGCACAGGAAAATCATTTAAAGGTCAAGTGATGGACCGTTTTCTTCTGACAGACTGCAGAGCAGTGATCAGTGGAAACTATAGGTGAGCTCAGTGGCAGATCAGAATTAAACTAATGCATGCCCACTTGTGTGTGACACAGACGACACTGAACATATTTCTTTCTTTCTTTCTCCAGCTTTATGTGGTCTTTTGAGAAGATCCACCGCTGCATTGCCCATTTGTTCCTTGGAGAACTAGTTGCCACATTTGATGAGGAGTTTCGTATCTTGTTTGCTCAGTCTCAGCCTCTTGTTGTTGAAAATGCCCTTGTACCCATGCCACAAGACAATACAAGTAGTTACCTTGGCAATCAGTTTGGCTTAAAAAGGACTCAGTCGCTAAGGAATCCCAGAGGATATCTTCGTCAGCCTGAACTTACTGGTTACCCATTTGGGGATCGTCTTGAATCCATACTACCTTTTCGGAGGGAGGACCCATTTCGCCATACACTTGAACCAGGTGCAGGTCCTTTGCAGGTCACAAAATATGCAACACAGCAGTTCAGGATGCAACAGTCATTCTTGGATCCAGGACGCTCAATGTTAGCCTCCAGGCAGCTGGAAATGAATGCCTTTAAGAGGCATAGCTACGCCGAGGGCACCCGTGAGACCTACGCCTCCTCCCGACAGTACATGAAGCAGCGTGTCATGAACAACTTGGAGGAGATGGAATCGCATTACCAGCGAGAACAACATTACTATCATAGTGAGGGCATGGGACCGGATTCGGAACATGGGCACTATGATCGCCTTAACTATGGCATGTACCAGACAGATCAACACTCTGATTCTGCATATCCTCCTGAACTTGAAGCACCAGGAGATCTGAATGTTTTGTCCACTGACGATCTCAAAAGTGATTCAGAAAAACAGTACCACTCAGGAGGGGGACGCTATGGTCCACAAACCCACAAGAGGCCTGCTGCGGGCCATGCATATGCCTGTCAGAGTTCGCCAACTCAGCCACATCCTCCAGACCACAAGCAGTTGTTCTCCACTGGAGAGCAGGTACAGCAGTCCCAGGACCCCAGTGTAAAGCAGGGATTGCGGAGCTGGAGAATCAACTCTTATCTCAGCACTTACGAAGATACAGGAGAGGAGGGCCTGCATCAGCCAATGGGTCCAGATGCCTTCGATGAGGCACATCAACAACCTGACAGCAGACTTTATGGCTCAGAGGGACCAGGCCTTCATTTAAGAGAGCGTCCAAACATCCCAACTAAGCCAAACCTTGATTTGCGGCCACGCTATGGTAAACCCATCATACAAGATAGGAATCAAGTGAAAGACATTAGCTCTGACCTGGGTCCCACAAGTACTGACACATTAAAGCCAGCCATTTCAGCTTCATCACTAGCATCTTCAACAGACAATGAGAAGGAACCAGAACCGAGGGAACAAAGGGAACCAAGGGAAATCAGCATTACCAAGCATGAGTCGTTCCGATCTCGAATTAACCCAATGCTGCAAAGGAGCTCAAGACTTAGGTCTTCTTTAATCTTCAGCTCCTCAAAGCTGGAGCAACACAGCTCCTCGCAAGCTAAGTCTGGTGGGGAGTTACAAGAGGAGAAAGATGAGAGTGAGCCTATTCGATACTCATCTATTGTGGCAGAGATTCTAGAGAAGAGGAGGTCGCTGTCAAGAGAGCCGTTTGACTGGAATAAGCATAAAAAAGCAGAAGAAAAAGAGGTTAAAAATGCATCAACAGGAGATCTGACTACGATCACAGATGCCAAAGAGGAGCCTATCAAAGAAAAGGAGAAACCTGAGAAACCTGACAACCCTGAACCTGAGGACAATAAAGTTACACAGCCAACAGAGCCTTCGAGTTCTCAGCAAACAACTTCTTCCCTAAACATGCATGATCCAGCAAGCAGACTTCAGTACTTCAAAGATTTGGAAGAAAAGAGAAAGAGTTCAAAATTAGAGTTAGATTTGGGCACTAAAAGTCGAGAAACAGCCATGAAAAAGCCAGACCTCACTGATACAGCAAACACAGTTCCAAATGTGCTTGTTACTTCAGTGGAGTCCTCTGTAAAGACACAGGAGGCAACGGTTACACTATCAGATCCTGTACCACAACGCCTGGTGATTGCAACAAAACCATCTGAAGTCTATGTGGACAGGCCGCTCACGAACAGCAAAACTCTGATGGAGAGCACACCTGATGTAGCAAAGAAAGAGCCAGCTAAGGAACCAACTAAATCACTTCGGCCTTTCCAGTTCTTGAAACCATTCAAAGCCTCTCAATCTTCTCATCGTCGTATCTCATGTGGTGAGGAGATTCTTAGGGACGCAACAGACGCTGAAAAGAGCGAGCTTAAGAAGTCTCGCAGCCTCAGCTCATCAGGCATCACCCGTGCAGAGTCTAAAGAAAGCCTGAGCTCCCTAAACCTTGGGAACTCTGATGGCAAAGATACAAAGGCCCTTGATTTTCTCAAGAAACAAACACAGAGATTAAAGGGTTTCCTTGGGCCAAAGGGAGAAAAGAAGCACTCAGGAGTTTCCAACTCTCAAGAAGACAAGTCAATGAAAACAGTCCCTGAAATGCAAGAGGAGCCCTCAGACAAAGAGAGACCATCTGAATCCATATCATCTTCAACAATAGTAGAGAACAACAAACCCAATGTTAAACCATCACGCTATCAGTCCTCTACCTCAAATGTGATATTTAGCAGCAACCTCAGGGATGATACCAAGGTGATCCTAGAGCAAATATCTGCAAATAGCCAGAAAAATAGACAGCAGACTGAAGAGTCTGGGAAAGTTGAGGGGGGCAAGGAAGAAGAGGTTTCCAATTCATCATTGCAATTTCAAAACCGGAACCGGTTCACCCGAACTCCAGTCAACCCACAGGAGAGGGACAATCTGCTGAAGAGAATAGAGAGCATGCGCAAAGAAAAGAAAGTCTACAGTCGTTTCGAGGTACTTTATCGTAACCGAGTAGAGTGTTGCTGGGACCAGGGAAATGTAGAGAAGGCAGAGCAAAGTCTGATTAGATCCTTGTACAATATTTAGATCATTGTACAATACATTAGATCCTTGTACAATACATGAGATCCTTGAACAATATTTGTAGTGAACGTATATTTTATTTCTGCTTATATCTTATATGTGACCCTGGACCACAAAACCAGTCTTAGATAGCACAGGTATATTTGTAGCCAAAAATACATTGTATGGGTCAAAATTATTGATTTTTCTTTTATGCCAAAAATCATTAGGATATTAAGTAAAGTTCACGTTCCATGAAGATATTTTGTAAATTTCCTACCGTAAGTATATCAAAAATTAATTTTTGATTAGTAATATGCATTGCTAAGAACTTCATTTGGACAACTTTAAAGGTGATTTTCTCAATATTTAGATTTTTTTTGGACCTTCAGATTACAGATTCTCAAATAGTTGTATCTCAGCCAAATATTGTCCTATACAAACAATTTCAGATGATATATAAATCTCAATTTCAAAAAATTATGATTATGAATGGTTTTGTGGTCCACGGTCACATATATGAAATACTGTATATCAATTCTGAGCAAAACATTTCATGTCTAGGTATATTTATTGACAAATTATATTTTTCCTTTTGCGTGTTATTTATTATTTGACTTTATGTTCTTTTGTGGCATGCCTAGAATTTAAGAGTCTACTTAAATTTAAATTTCAGCATAGTAATTCAGTGTTGTTATATGCCACGGCATTTAAATAAGAGTTTGTTTGAAGCCTCCAATCTATTTGTTTTAATTTATTATAGAAATAAATGAAATAGACTATTGCAGAATCTCTTGTACTATTTGTGGGTTAATAGATGAGAGATTAGTAGGATGTCTCACTCACATATCTATCACTCTGCTTCAACAGATGGGGAATAACCTGGGATAAAACATGGATGAAGGGGCCAATGTTCCTCACGGAGAACTGTAAAGAGAACCTGAAACCATACTAAAAAAAAGTACCAAAACATCCCCAATACTCCTGTGAACAGCAAGTAAGTCGCTTCAGATAGAAGTGTCTGCTAAATGACTAGTAATCTACAGTTACATGGTCCATGGATCTCATATAAACAGACCACGAAAATAGCACAATCTCAAATATGAGGATTCTTGCTGCAGCAGGAGGAATATTCCTCACTCTGTGCCAATCTGAGCCCACAGATGATTCACTTTTCCCTTATAAGGCATCAGGGCATACCTCTTAACAGTAATCACACACCATCCCTACAGAACATAGAAACACAAGTCAGGCCAAAGGAGGGTTCGAACTTCAAGAGGCTTTTCTCAGCTTTTTCTTTTTCTACTGGACCTTATAATTTCTATAAGATGTACAGTATATGTACAAGTGTGCACAATTTCCAACTTCCAAAGGAAATTAACGTGTCTGGGCAGAAGCTGAGATATGCTACTCTGAAGGCACCAAAACACAACCTCTTTAAAGTACACCACACAAATGCCCCAGGACACATCATGCTGAAATTATGCATTGGTGGTGACTGTGCCAATGGATCACAGACATAAAGGAAACCAGAGATGGTTGGTAGACAACGCTTCTACTTTTGAAGGCAAAGAACAGAGAACTGTGGAACCTGAAACTGTCAAGAGATGACTGGAAAGTATATAAGGGATGTATGAAAATGAAAGGAGGCCTGTTCGTTCATCTTTCCTCTATCAACAGTGTGCTAACAAGAAAGTGGACTGAAAGCTGAGAAAGTGATGTGAGGGGTAGAGTTGAATGAATTTTATTTCACTGGCAATCAGAACTTGCAGTATAATGGTTTCAGACATACTACACGTGTACATTCCTGCATGAACTGTGTTGTCAGGAGAAACTGTAAAATATTAGGTTGATAAAGATATTCTCAGGACTGGGCTTTAGCCTGTATTTTGTCAATGCAAAATTTAATTAAGACAGAACGGTATTACTGAACACCAAAGATTTCCCAGAGTGCTCTCTGGATGTGTCATAGGACTAATTTATGGAAACTGGAAGCTGATCTAATGAGGAATATCTGATCTAGAAGTATGATGGAATTGAATTTTGATAGTGTCATCAGTACATTTTTTTGTTTATAAATGCAAATCCTGGGGAATTTAGACTTGTTTACAAGCTTTTTTATTGTGTCATATAAATTCTAAATAAACGGTTTAGAAACTTTCATATTCTAGGTCCGAGATGATTTAACTGTGGTTTATAACAGTATTTTCTCAGAAGTATTTGTTGACAATACAGCTGGTAACAAGTTAAATTAGAACAATAGAACAGAATGGAAAAGAATATGTAAGCTGCTTCTTTGTAAAATTCATATTTGTTAAAAGGTATTAGATACTCGGCTTAAATTCGCAAAATCTGTTTGAGGTACTCATGGTGCTTTTTCACAAGTGTCCATGTGCATCTCTGCATTCTGGGTGTGGCTTAACCCGTACAGGAGCCTGGTCAACTGCTCCAGCTTTTGTTGTTCTGTAGGGATGGACACACAAACACACACACAGGAAAGTATCAGATTACTCTAACGATGATGTTGATTCTCTTGTTTAAGGGCTGTCAGTCCAATGTTAAGAGTTCAGTTCTAGGTCTACAGACATTTGGGTATGAGGTTACATTCCTGTGCGATCCCATCATTACAAATACTCTAGCAATGTTTTCGATAATGGCTAAATTCAGAACAGCATGCCACTCTTAATATGTCTGCCATAACTTTATTCAGCAGAGTAGTATGCTAATAAGCTATTCTGAATTCAGCGACTGGCTTGTTGACTGGCCAAATGAGTCATTTTGGGAAAATGACTGGACTAATTTGACTTTTACATCTGAAATGGATCAAATGTCCTGCTAAGCACGAAACTACACACTGGTTCTTCTGGAGAGGATCATAAAAACTAAGCAATGGAACAAAATTAGTAATAAAACATACCAGCCTTCAACAGCTGCTCAGTGGTGTACTCTGCAGACTGTATTTCTGCTGGAAGTCTTTGTGGAGTCTGGAAAAATGAAAAAAAAAAATGAAAAAATGGAACATAAAAGCTATTATCAAATGCTATTGTTCTATAAATAAAGCACTTTCCATTTTACAATTACAAATAAAGAAAGCTCAGTTGCTTTTAGTTTAATATCCATTCTCATAGGCCACTTACAAAGACGGTGGATAGATTTTTATGCTGCTCCATTAATTGCTGAAGCTGATTCTCAAACTTCATCCTAAAATTAAATCAGATTATTTAAAATAAGTACATTTTAAAAGCAGCCTCTCTTAGCAATAAAATTTGCTCTTATATTTTATAATTGTCATTTATTCCTGATACCACCAGTAATGGCTTGTGCTACTGAACTAGTAGGTTTCGGCATTTCAGTTTGAATGTGGGCATTACAATAGATGTTCTGGCTATACACAGCATCTCTTGTCTATTTCTGATATGTAAAGAGACAACAACTATTAAACTATTATTTCCCTTTTCTGTTAAAAAACAGTAAGTCATACCGAATCTTTCTGTGCTTTAGTTTGGTCTCCTGGATCTGAAAGCAGTACTGCTTTACTACTTCCTCTTTCTGATGATTCTGCTCAAGCTGCCTACAGAGTTACAAGTTAGAGCATAAAGCAAATAAAATGGTGTTGTCTAATACATCTCACAAACATTTCTGTTAACATTAAGTAAAAAACAAATTACAAAATGCTGCTCTCAAAGTCATCCTATTTTAATATGATTTGTGTAAGCTATCGAGTGAATACACACCCTTTACAAGACTCATTGACCTGAGACCAAAGCTCAGTGTTTAGGTGACTCATGTTGTGATTCACACGTGAGCAGCATCCTTATGAAGTGTCTAAACACCCATGAGTGTTTTATAGATATCCAAGTATGCTTACTTTTCTGCCACTAGCTGGAGGTCCTCACATTTAAGCTGCAGAGATCTGTTTAACTCTTTATGACAAAGAGTATTTGCGTTAACACTGTAAATGTATCTGATAACAAAGCTTACATGTAATTTATGGGCTCATTGTTTGGTTTTAGACTAGAGTACCTTCCTTTTCATTTAGTGTTCCCTCCAACTGTAGGGCTTCAGCAGTTACTGCAACAAAAAAAAGTACACTGATCTTTAGTGTTTTACTCACATTTAAATGAATGGTAATGTGAGTATATACATACCTGCATCTTCCTCCTCCTTCCTAGCACATCTGAGGAGAATAGTTTCCTTCACTTCATCTTCAAAGTTTTTCTTGGCTGAAATCAAAATATGGGTGTTCATTTTTGCTTTATAAAATGTGTTGATTTACACTCTGATTGACTGATTGATTTACAGTCTAAAGAGGCTAATTGACCTTGTTGCAGCTTCGTGAGTTTGATTAACAGCTCCGCTGGTTTCGGTTCTGCCCGAACGCCTATAAAAAGATCAAAAGTTTTGTAAGAAAAACAAAGGCATTGAGTGGACAGAGAAAAAAAGATTTGGTTTATGGGTTAGGCCCTCACTATGTAATGGGGCAAAATGTGAGTCGGTTTAGTAGGATAGTTTTTAATTTAATGTTACTTATATTATTTAAAATTATATGTAATGGAAAATAATGAATATGTTAATGAGTCATGTCATACCTGGGCTTTCTGGAGTCTTTATGATATCTTCAATGTTGAATGATGACTCTGTACAAAACAATATTTAGCAAGCTGTAGTACTCGAAAATCAAACCCAACCTGCTTAATTTAGCTGACTAGCCAACACCTCCACACAAAAACAAACAAGCAAACAAAACGACAACCTACCAAGTATCACACTCATTACGACGCCAGTTGATAAATAGTAAATATATATCTAAATTTGTGAGGTAAATATATTAAGGGGAATTTAATTCGTTTGTACGCGGTTCTTTATATGTCAGTTGGCAGTTCTTTATTGGGTCGCGCACTTTTAACTGCTGTTCACGTGCATCTATCTTTTGAATACACTCCTGTTGTCGTAAAAACTCGTTTGATTAAATTGTCTTTGTAATACAAATGATTATGTGATAAATTAAGTTTTGATTCATTTAAAAATAAATAAATACTGATTTAGCAACAATTACCAAATTTACTCTACTCTAGTCACACTCCACTTCACGTAACTTAACCTCTGTTTGGTTGAAAACTGATCATTTGGCCCCATCGCCTGGAAAAACATGGTACTGTTAAACAAAAATAGCCGTGGAATTACGAAAAAATATAAACGGGGCTTTTCTTGAATTCTTCTAATACCTGTTTTGCACCGCAGCCTTCTAGTATAGCAAATAAATATTTGGCCTACAAAATGTGTAGTACATTATCACACAATTCGGATTATAGGTTTGTGAAAAGAATTTTATTGAAGAAATAGGAATTTACTGTTAAAACAATCAGTTACAATACAAATGTTTTTGTTTTTTGTTAATACTAACACTTGTGATAACATGAACTTCAAATTCAATTCTTACAGCCATGACGAAAATTAAGAAATACTGTCAAAATATTCCTGGCTGATTATAAAAAAAAAAAATTGCTCTTGGTCTAACGACAATACTAACTTAAGTGAAAGAAACAATTAACAAAACAACATAAAGGTAATGCGTGTTGCTTGTTAAGGACAAAAGCATTGTTGGATTAAACAGAACTGAACAGTCAACACTGTTAAATGTCTCCCTAAATGAATTACTACAACTTGATCACATTTTCAAGAATATTAATCTCCAATAACACTGACATTTCTAAAAGAAAGTAAACTTGAACTACATGTGACGCTTGTAGTTTCAAACCAGATGGACATTCTAAAGCATACATTTGAACCAAAGGCAACATACATTTCACATGTATAACTTAAACAACAACCTCTTAGCTTATGTCTATACATATATATATATATATATATATATATATAATTTTTTTTTTTTTTTAACTGAGAGGAATCCTTCTTGTGAAGTCAGTAATATATGCATGTCTGTTTGTATTTCTTGCTGACCTCAGTTGTGAAACAGGACAGTATACCACAAACAAAAATCTGTTCAATCCTAATTCAAAGTTAATGTTATTCCAAGTTTGCAGATATATATATACACTGGTTACAGAGAATATTTATGTCTGCTAAGAGGAACACAGCAATGCTATTTTGAATTTTACTAAAAAAAGAAAAAGAGAAAAATTCAAGCATAGGTTTTGAAAAATTAAGTGTATTATTCTGCATTACTAAAGATAAGAACAAACAATATCTATATATTAAGCAGAAACCCTTTCAAGTTTTTTGAGCTTACTAAATACAAATAATTTAATAATTCAGTAATGGTTCAGTCTCATCCCTAACCAACTTCAGAGACTTGCCTCTTTAAAAAATACTGTAATACTGAAAAAAACAAAAAACAGTTTGGATGGAATTTTGTTGCTACGTTGTTTCTCTTCATCAAAAACATGCTCAAACTATTTGTTGCTGATGCTTCGAGACTCATTCTTATCAGTACTGCATGTAACTTACACACTCAGAATAATCACTTCCATCCCTGTTTTGCCTCATTACAATCCACTGGTTGTTATTGCAGGACCAGTCCTGCACCGGCCAATCAGCATACGTGACAGTGACCACCTCATCCGCTGGACCACAGTCCCTAGGTCTGAGAGAAGGCTTGAAATTTTGGATAACTTGAGACTGGTCAAACTGCCCTGAGTATGTATAATGAGCAGGATTCGTGAACTGTTCCTCATACATACAGCTGTGAAGGCACATTTGGACTTCAGAATGTGTGTTAGTCGCTAAAGGCGGTGCATCATTGTCTGTGCTTGTGGCTTTCGGGCTTTGGTCTTCGATCTCAGGCGCCACTGTGATTATGTCTCTTAGAGATGTTCTCTCAATGATAACAGGTCCCTCCTGCAGTGACAGGCTTACCTTAAACACAGGCTCCTTAACTTTGTTTGTACATACTACTTTCTTAGGATGACCCTTCTTCATTTTTTTAGACACCTGATGGGTCGGAGCTCCATCAGGAGCTATAAAAGGCCGTGCATCAGAAGGGGGCAGCACAGACTCTGCTGGATGTTTAAGAGTCTGACTGGGACCTTGAGAAACAAGAAAATTTATCAATATCTGCCTGTAACATCCTTAAAACAAAATATATTTACTTCATGAGAAGTATTACATAAAATAATACAACTTTTAGAAAAAAAATAATCAAAAGAAACTCAATTTATATGTATAAGGAATATTTTTCTTTATCTTGTTGGTGTTAAATATAAACTATACCCATGAATGAGCCCCTTTACTATTACAATTTCTTGTTTAGAACAAAACAGCTGTTTTCCATTTTATTTCTCTATTTTAATGAAACCTAAAATTCAGTTTTCAGTGGAAATTGTGTAAACCTCACAATTTTTTGTTAGATTTATGCTTAAATGTAGAAATAAGGATTTACCAATGGAGTAAAACAATTTTCTGACTTAATTCAAGATATATTTTCTGAAATATATTCTTAAGGTATATTCTCTGAAAACAGAGACAGTTTTTTTTTTTTTTTTTTTAAATTCAATTCATGTATTTTACTGAAACATATGGCCAAAATACTAAAGAAAAGTAAGAAAATTATTTTGACTCAGAACAT
>JAFVLL020020614.1:15000-17760 GCA_021397915.2 Tor tambroides | reverse complement strand
CCCGCCTTCTGAGCAAAAGAGCCAATCGCTAATCGGTAAAGTCAGCGCGTCACTGCAGCTGCAGTTAGAAGTCCCGGTTGCTATAGAAACAGTCAGCGTTGTGAGACGTGCGCCTAGGACTGCGCATGCGCACTGGCTGATCTAGCCTGAGAAATAAGCTTTTTATAACGCTATATGAGCAAAATAAACAACATTTATGACACAGTTGTTATCCGATTTCATTGGTGATTTCAAATATGAAATTTAATCGTAAGCTTAGTGAACAGTTTGGGAGAATTTGATGTTTCCCCATACAAAGAGATAGGAGCTGCTCTTGGATGCCCGAGAGGCGTTTCAAAGATGGCCGCCGAGTGACATGACTTGTCTTAAAGAGACTTTGATAACACCTAGCGCGATGGAGTCCATTGATGCAGGTAACACTAAAATATCCTCACAAACACTGTTTTCTCTTACAGATCTGCGTTTGTTTGTGTCTGTGACTCGTTCTTTGAATCGGTTTGATGAGATGATGTTTGTTTGTTTTGATTGATTAGCCGCTTCAGTGCTAAACCTCACAAACCATAAAAACACTTTCTAAATATTTTATACATTCTTAACCTTAAAATGCTTTTTAGCAGTAGTATTCTCCAGTTGTCATGCTAATAATATTGAAGTAAATTGAAACTGAAACATGAAATGAACATGAGAATAAATCTCAGGAAAGCACATAGAAATCACATTTCTTCCTCAGATCTAAGAGGAAAATGTTTTAATGTCTTGAAAATAATGTGCCTAAACTAAGCAAAATACCGGTTTCATGAGGTTCATCAGAGTGTGTGTGTGTGTGTGTGTGTGTGTGTGTGTTTGTACTTGGGAGGGTGAAATATCAAGATAACTGACTAGTTCATTTATTTTGTGTCGTCACTAGTTAGAAATGTCCCTGAATCAGCCAAATCATGTTCTTGTTTAAATCTAGTGTTTGCACAGGTTTCTGTGAGGATTTGTTTAGGGTTAGAAGATGATAAATGTCATTAGTCTGATATAAAGCAATGAGATGAGCTCACTAATATAGTGAAATAAACGTGTGTTTCAGGTCACGGCGGCTGGAAGACTCATCAGAAGAGTAAGATGAATGTGATCATGAGACAAGAGGAGCTGATCGCTCAGAAGAAGAGAGAGATCGAGGCCAGACTGAAAGAACAGGCTCAGCTGAAGCAGAAGCCCAACCAGAACCAGAACCAGAACCTGGACCAGAACAAAACCAGCAGGTGACGCAGGGCTCTGATCATCAGTGCAGCAGAACAGACCTGATCTGTGTGTGTTTAACAGAGAGTGTGTGTGTGTGTGTGTGTGTGTGTGTGTCAGCTCTCCTCCCTCAGAGGCATCTTCTTCATCTTCATCCTCCTCCTCCTCCTCCTCATCCAATAAGTTTGTGAACGATGGCAGTTTCCTGCAGCAGTTCCTGAAGATGCAGCGAGAGAAACCCAGCGCTGATGAAGGTGAGATGGTTTGTGTCTCATGGATCACACGGGCAGGATTTGCTGTGACTGATTTCTATATGATATCACTCTGTTCTTCCAGAATATCTGTACGATTACAAATATGATTTAGGGTTCGATATTGTTTGAGTTTTATCAGTTCCGATTCTTATAGAGTCCCGGTTTCGATTCCAGTGTGGTTAAAAAATGAAGAATGATAAATAACAGTCTATAGTTTCTTATTCTAACTGAATATATTGAATAAATGTCAGAATCTGGTACATCTGATAAGGTTGGGTTGTGAACTGATTCACTGCACAGAATATGATGAATATGAAAGGTTTCGTGAGTCAGCTGATACGACAGGAATAAACCAGCACAGAAATGCACTCAGTATAATTCTACACGACCAGTCAAACGTTTTTGAACAGTAAGATTTTGAGTGTAGTCTCTTCTGCTCAGCAAGCCTGCATTTATTTGATCCAAACTACAGAAAAAACTGAATATATTTTTACTATTTAAAATAACTGTTTTCTATTTGAATATATTTTAAAATGTAATTTATTTCTGTGATTTCAAAGCTGTATTTTCAGCATCATTACTTCAGTCACATGATCTTCAGAAATCATTCTAATATTCTGATTTTTTTACAGCTTTACAGCTTTGTGCTAACGTTCATTTGCATTCAACTAAATATGATTATTCTGACATGTTGCGTGTGCTGATGTCATTTCCTGTAGGACCGGCCGGCTCCGCCCCCAGCGCTCAGAGCCAATCAGCAGCTGGATCTCAAGCTCAGAAGAGGAGCGTTGTGATCGGCAAGCGTCCAGGTCTGGGCGTCAGCAGCATGAGCAATCAGTTCAAGAACTACTCCCAGTCCAAGAAGACTTCACTACCCGCCTCAAGACCCAGTGTGTTCAGCTCGCCCGATGATGATGAAGAGGAGGAGGATGAAGATGCACACTATCTGGAGGTCAAAGGTATCACACTCTCCACCTTCAGACCAGGGAACCTTCATCTAAAGGCCTGCTGACCAGCATTCCTCCTCTGGTTGAGTGACTAACTAAAGACTAGTTCACCCATCAGTCAGCCTCATGGTGTTCTTCTGTAGATCATGAAAGGAGACGTTTAGCAGCATATTCTCGCTGCTCATTTACATATGAGAGATGTGGATTATTATTGATACTATGAAGCTCCAAAAATATTCATAACAGTCCGTATGATTTGCGCTATTGCCTTCTGAAGTCACATGATGAGTTGCGTGAGGAGCAGACCCGCATTAATTCGTTTATTAAGTCAGTAT
>JAFVLL020020614.1:0-7500 GCA_021397915.2 Tor tambroides | reverse complement strand
AATACATGAATTATGTTCCCATCGTTGTTGCCACAGATTTGGAAGTGCATTTTTCTGTTCTAAAGAAGGGGGTGTCCCAATACTTTTGTCTATATAGTGTATGTACAAGTCATTGGTGTTTGGTGATGAGTTTTTTAGATTAGTTAGATTGTTGATTAGTTTATTAATTTTCTGAAAAGCATACTGTCTAAATTATGTCAAAAACAGCCTCTTGATTCTAAAGGTGTGTAAATGCTCATGTAAAATTAAATTAGAACTGTTTTCGGTGCAAGAACCCTTATCTGACATTATAATTGTGGAATACGGTAAACTGCTCCCAGCATGCATCAGGCCGGACACATGTTTTGTGGCAGACCCAGCGCCCGTAGTGCGTGCTCACAGGAAGTGATGGCGGTCTCGATAGAGCCCTCACTACAGCTTCTCATCTCTTGTTTGTGCGCTGCAGGCATGGAGGGGCGGCTATAAATTGCTTGCCTTGCGTTATCTCTCATGACGCCTCCACGACGGAGGCCCACAGGCGTCTCTGACAGGAAATTGATGCGCCGCTCCTCCAGAGACTCCACGCTCTTCCCTGGAAAGGATGAGTTCAGCTCCCTGTTGAAGTAGAGCTGTCGTCTGCACTGTCAGAAACACTCTCCCGCCGCGGCTCTGCACAGAAAACAGGGGAGTTCAGATGTTAGACAGGGTGATTGAGCACCGAGCTGAATTTGAATAGGGAGCCCGCTAATGTGTGTGTTCCTCACAGCGGGTGCTGGAGCTGCGCAGGCGTCGAGGTCGGTGGCGAGAGCTTCTTATGGCAGGCTTGACGTCCCTGGAGCCGGGCAGGTCTGCGATCGGATCGCTCAGGTGGAAAAATGCTGCTTTTATCGGGGGTAGAGGAACAGATAGCAGAAGCACTCAGTCGTTTTATGGAGACTTTGGAGTTTGGATGGAGAGTTTACTGGTTAGGGGTCAGAGATCTTCACAGAGCTGATCTTCTAAACATTTCGGTCACTTTCGAATGATTTCCTGCTGTGCGGGCTTGATTTTACACCTCACATCTCCCAAAATACATAGCGTAGGAAACTCTAATCCAGGAGTTTCTTCAGATTTCTAACCTGAAGTTTGAAGATTGGCGTGTAACTTGCCCTAATGTTCGCACTATGGACATGATGCCTCAAATTTTGTAACTTGTTGAGAAGTGTGCTATTAATTTATGAGATTGAACTGTTTGAATGAAAAGATGATTAAATAGGTGGAAAAACGTCCTAAATATAATATTGTAGGTATAATAATAATAATAATAATAATAATTATTATTATTATTATTATTGTTGTTGTTGTTGTTGTGTGTGTGTGTGTGTGTGTGTGTGTGTGTGTGTGTTTAAATAATTTTATTATATATATAACATTTTTTCTTTTAATTTTATTTATTATATAAATGAATATTACATATAATATAAAATAATAATATCATATATAATTATATTATATATACTATACATTATGTATAAAATAAATAAAATTGAAAGAAAAAGTATATATAATATCTAAATATATATTCTTATACATTTATAAGTATATAAAGTATATAGTTTTTCTTTAAATTTTATTTATCACACAAACATTATTATTTTAAGTCAAAAACCACACAGCAAATCCCATATGTTTAATATTATTTAGTTATTTTAGAAATGTTGCCTGGCCACTAGATAAAATAAAATAAATTAACAATATTAGTTTAGTTTAGTTTAGTAACTAACAGTAATAAAATATAAATCATACATTTTTGTAATGGTTTTAGCTTTAGTTAACCATAATAACCCTCGTTCAAACACCCGACATTTTCATCAGAAATCATATCTATTAAAATCTAGTTAATTAATGTAATTATTCATGAAACATAGAGTCTGTTATCATAGCATGCTTGCTTTCATTTTAAAAGGCAATAATCCAGTCAAGGCTGTGCGTTTTACGGTAATTTTACAGTTACAATATGCCTTGGTAGAAAATGCTATCATCCTTTAATTCTTCACCAGGAAACTCAATTCATTTACTCACCTTCTACTGTCTGACTGAATTTTTTCTGTGGAATATAAAAGGAGAAATGTCCTGAAATGTACTTTTTCATATAATAGAAAGTGATGGATGTTTGAGCTTCAAAATGACAAGGACATCATAACAGTATCATCAAAGTAGTCTGTTTGACTTGTGCTCTGTAGTTAAATGAATAAACAAATATATGTTGCTTTTTAATTCGAGCAGTAACCTCTAACCCCTGACAGATGTATAGGAGAGGATTGCATTGCGTCTGTAGCTTCGTTTCAAACGCATGGAAAGTAAATGAGTCACCTAATAGAAGAGAATGATGATAATGCTCACCGCAGGAGAGATGCTGGTCTGGAGAAACGCTCTGAATGACAGAAGCTCTTCAGACTTTAAGAGCTGCACTCACATGCTGATTATCTGAGGTAAAAGAGTCTGTACGAGTGTTCATGACTGTGAGGGAACAAAACACGAGTGTACTGATGTCTGATAAAGTATGTTCAGGGTTTTTAGAGTATATACGAGTGTGTTTATCATCGCTGAGGAAAAGCTCAGATTGTTATAATAGTCCTCAGTCATTCTTGGTTAAGGTATCAACTAGGGCCAGGTAAAAATAGCGACTTTCTGATTAATCACAATCTTCATTTGAACGATCAAAGTGTTTACGGCTGCACACCCCTGCTAATGAATCCTAGCGGCAAAAGAAGTCATGTTTTGCCTGTGTTTGTGGTCCATATTGAATGTGAATCAATAAAAAGGCTGTGTACTGCGAAATAATGACAGGACAACATGTTTCTCAGTTGATTTGTCCTTATGAGCTGCACGCAAAAACATGCAACATGACCAGACTAGTTCAATTCACAAATACATGAGTCTTATGAACTGGTTCATTTTGGTGAATCAAAAACATACAGTGTAACTGGTGTAGTCTGATTTGTGAACACATGACTCTTATGAACTGGTTCATTTTAGTGAATCAAAAACATACAGTTCAACTGGTGTAGTCTGATTCATGAACACGACTCTTATGAACTGGTTCATTTTAGTGAATCAAAAACATACAGTGCAACTGGTGTAGTCTGATTTGCGAACACATGACTCTTATGAACTGGTTCATTTTAGTGAATCAAAAACATACGGTTCAACTGGTGTAGTCTGATTCATGAACACATGACTCTTATGAACTGGTTCATTTTAGTGAATCAAAAACATATAGCGCAACTGGTGTAGTCTGATTTGCTAATGCATGACTCTTATAAACTGGTTAATTTTATTGAATCAAAAACATACAGTGCAACTGGTGTAGTCTGATTCATGAACATGACTTATGAACTGGTTTATTTTAGTGAATCAAAAACATACAGTTCAACTGGTGTAGTCTGATTCATGAACATGACTTATGAACTGGTTTATTTTAGTGAATCAAAAACATACAGTTCAACTGGTGTAGTCTGATTCATATATATCGGTCATGTATATCGGTCCAAAAACATACCGGTCCAAAAGACATACTGGTGTAGTCTGATTAATGAACACATGACTCTTATGAACTGGTTTATTTTAGTGAATCAAAAACATACAGCACAACTGATGTAGTCTGATTCGTGAACACTTGACTCTTATGAACTGGTTCATTTTAGTCAATCAAAAACAGCGGAGCTGGTCTGATTTGCAAACACATGACTCTTAAGAACTGGTTAATTTTAGTGAATCAAAAACATACAGTGCAACTGGTGTAGTCTGATTTGCGAACACATGATTCTTATGAACTGGTTTATTTTAGTGAATCAAAAGCATAAAGCACAACTGATGTAGTCTGATTCGTGAACACATGACTCTTATGAACTGGTTCATTTTAGTGATTCAAAAGCATATAGTGCAACTGGTGTAGTCTGATTCGCGAATGCATGACTCTTATAAACTGGTTCATTTTAGTGAATCAAAAACATACAGCGCAACTGGTATAGTCTGATTCATGAACACATGACTCTTATGAACTGGTTCATTAGTGAATCAAAAACAGCCCAACTGGTCTGATTCGCGAACGCATGACTCTTATGAACTGATTCATTTTTGGTGAATCAAAAACGTACAGCACAACTGGTGTAGTCTGATTCACTCTACCAAATACTTAACTGAATGTACTCTTAACAAATTTAATGGGACTTTGTAACTTAATTCTTCTTTAGTTTATAATGTGGTCATTTACACATTGTTATAGTAACAGTTTTACACAATGCAATGTATTATTAATTTATGAGACTATTAATCTGTTAAATGATGAATGAACTGCATAGTTTGGGCCTTCTTAATTTTTTAATATATTTCCTTAGCAGGTTTTCTGTACAGGTTGAGAGTTTGTTTTTATTATTCATATATAAGCAAAATGGACATTATAACTATAATAAATCAGAATGGCATCGAATTGGAATCAATTTGAGAACTTTTGATTTGGAATCATCAGGAAAGGTTTATTGAAACCCGCCCCACTATCAACTTTGTCTCAGATAAGTGAGTCATAAAACAATGTGGATAGAATATCATAGATGTTTTTAGTTTTGGAGGAGAAGATCTTGAGATATATTTAGATCTCAGATGTTTGCACACTTACGTATCCTGACAAATCTGAGCCAGTTTGATACACTGTTGAGATCTCTTCTGAAACTCTAGATGACAGTACTGCAGATTTTTTTTCATCAGGAGACAAAGCAGTCCTCATTGCTCTCTATTTAATCTCATTTCTGTCTCACAGAAACAATTGAGATATTACAGAGAGGTTAAGATATTAAAGCGCAACACTACATCTTTCCAAATCTAAATCTGCTGGTGAAATAATGTGGATTTATTCAGCGGAACGTGTTTTGCAGCCCCACACACGACATCAGATTAGTGGGCGGCAGAACGACAGGAAGTGCATGAGCTCCCCTCCTCCGCAGCGCGTGATTGGACGGGAGCCGTTCTGTTTGTGTATTAATGCTTAACCTCGATAAAACTATGATTACCAAAAGCATGTGTAATAATGGATTAAGACAAAGCCAATATGGGGGATAAGAATCACGTTAGTGGGAATGAAGACATTAATGGTGATTATGAAAATGACTTGACTGTACACAGAGTTATATCTTTTTAGTCAACATGAAAAGAAAATTGACTCTGTTTACATTCATAACTCTTCACCCAAAAATGATAATTTGCTGAACATCTACTCTCCCTCAGGCCATCCGAGATGTAGATGAGTTTGTTTCTTCGTCAGAACAGATTTGAAGAAATGTAGCATTACATCACTTGCTCACCAATGGATCCTCTGCAGTGAATGGGTGCCGTCAGAATGAGAGTCCAAACAGCTGAGAAAAACACCACAATAATCCACAAGTAATCCACACCTCTCCAGTCCATCAGTTAACATCTTATGAAGTGAAAAGCTGTGTGTTTGTAAGAAACAAATCCATCATTAAAACATTTTAACTGGCCGAATTATGAGTCCATAATCAATAATAACACGTCCTCCAGTGAAAAAGTCCATTGCCTGTTGTTCTCTCACATCAAAATCCAAAAACATATTTGTTTACAACTGTTTTGGACTGTTTTCACATGTAAACAGTGCATATTTCTCTCCTGATTCAGATGAGACAACTTTTTCACTGGAGAAAGCAATATATTATAAATAGTGGATTCATATTTTAGCTGGAAGTAATGCTTTGAAGTAAAAACGTCTTGATGATTTGTTTTCTTACAAACATGCAGCTTTTCCACTGATGGAGTGGTGTGGATTACTTGTGGATTATTGTCATGTTTTTATCAGCTGTTTGGACTCTCATTCTGACGGCACCCATTCACTGCAGAGGCTCCGTTGTTGAGCAAGTGATCAATGCTAAAATTCTCCAAATCTCTTCCCATGAAAAAACAAACTCGTCTACATCTTGGATGGCCTGAGGCTGGATGCCATTTTTGTATTTAATGATTATTTTTGTTCCTCTTTGAATACCTGGAAATATGTGACATTACGGAAATAAAATGGGATTTTAATGTTATTTCATGTTGACATGCATTCTATTTTGGGTTGTTTTTTTGAATTGTGTGTTTGCATAGTATGTTTTTGCAAAGTTCTTTCTTTTAATTTTAATTCAAGTGTCTTTTTTGCATTTGACCCAGTTCCGTATGCAAAGCCTGTTTTTTTTTTTGTTTTTTTCCCCGTAGGTATACTGAAAATGAACGAAATACCCAGATATTCTCATTTTGGACACAGATTTGTTTTAATCTCAGTCTCAGATCTCTCGGTGGAATATGACTCTTTGTTTAGTGTTGGTGTGCTTTAGAGCTGTGAGATGATCAAAGCTCATTTGTGCACCTCTGTTTGTCTCTGAACCCCAGAGCTCTGCGCTGATTTGCCAACATTAGAAACGTCTGGAAAAACTCCCGCTGAACTCAGAAGCGCAGCGTGCGTTTCAAACTTTCACAACGACGGACGACACAACATCTGCGTTGACTTTTTCAAATAAAGAGCTTCCCGCAACACACACACAGTGTTCAGCCTCCCACTTCTCCTCAAACACTCCTTCCCGAATCATTTAATGAGTATTACTGAGTATTTTGGAGATTACCACCCCCCAAATCCCCCTCCCTCCGTATTCACCATCGTTTTAGGTGAAGAAATAAACCGCTCCCCCCTCCAGATGTAGGCTTTTCACTCACTGTGAGATGAGGATTTAAAATCTGCCACTGTCAGCCTCCTTCAGAACGCTTCATAAGCATCTTTGAGACAAAATTTCACTAAGCTGCTGCTTGCTTTTCTTTAGCGCCTTTCACGTGGACCGCATAAGTGTTGTGCTTGTGAACGCAGTTCTATTTTCACAGTAAACACTGTTTATTTTATTTCAAGCGCTGGGAAAACCCTTTCTTGGTGTTGTAGTGTTTGGATTGAATGATTAGTTTACTTTTCTCTTGAAGTTTCGCAGATGATAGTTTGTGAACTTGACTTTGAAAAGTAGTGTATTGCGTTATTGTGGTAATCGCATACAAAAAGCAACTTGCGTTACGTCATTACTTTTACAGTAAACGTCTTGGGTTCACACTGTTTTGCTTTTTGGGTTGTCATAATATGAAAAAGGATGTTTTGTGTTTTAGCTTTAACTAGTGTTAGTGGCCAGCCTACAGTATATGGGGACTTCAGTGGCCAATATACACAATTATTATTGTTGTGTAAAAAAAAAATTATATATGTATTTTAAGGTTGCGGTAAATTATTATTTATTTGTATTATTATTTCTATGTATTTTTTAGCATTGTTTGTGTACATTTTTGTGCAACATTTACTCAAAATATATTTAAAAACTGTTAGTTTTTTTGTAAATGTTGTGCTATATATATATATATAATAATTTATACACACACATTTTTATATACAATTAATATACATTTATATATATATATATATATATATATATATATAATATTTACTCTTTAGCATTTTTGTAA
>JAFVLL020020611.1:0-14948 GCA_021397915.2 Tor tambroides | reverse complement strand
GATGACTCATACAATGCCTGTTTTGCATACCGTACTGAAACATAATATATTCACTGAAGTAACATTAAACTGTAAAACAAATAAATTAATGTATGCTTTTTACTAGTATTTAATTGCAGGTTTTTATTATTATTATTATTATTATTATTTTAGATCAGCATCTCCCTCATATGCTTAATAAAAAAGTAATAAATACAAAATATAAGAAAATTATGACAGGGTTTGTGCCGCTAGTGGAGGCATCCTCATGCTAGCTTGTGCACCTTGGGCTGGAAGCCATCGATAGAGAAAAGGGTAAGAGGTAAGAGTGAAAGGTAAGGTCTGATTAGTTGATGGGTGACTAATGGTGTGTCCACACCAAACGCGAATGTAATTATTCATGCGAGTAGAATTATAACAGTTCTGGGAACCAAACACTAACGTTCCCAGAACGTTCTGGGAACCAAAAATTGCTAGCTGGGCCGCAGCTGAATCATCCATTCTTTGTTTTTAGAAGCGCTTGTCCACGGCTTAATACAGCGTGACAGAGTTCAAGAAAAATCCTTCAGTCTTACTACTGGAGCTGCCCGTTTCAAATGATTAGTAAAACAGCAAGCAAACTATGCAAAAGCAGCAGTCCTTCTGGTGCAGTCAGTGTCCGAATTCACTCCCTCGTTTTCATTCACTCCAAGTGAACTGTATGAGTGGACTAATGTAGGGAATAGTGAATGAAGGTGTAGGGGGCAATTTCGGATACAGCCATCGTCTGTTATGATATAGGTCTGGGTCATAGAAAACAATTAAAATCAGTTTTAGTGGTAGTTGTACTTTATTAGCATGGCTACAGAGATGCTGCTATCAATAATAATAAATAATAATAATAATAATAATAATATCAGTGTATATACAGTAGTAAAATGTAACACACACATTAATGCAGGATCAATAGCCATTACTCATCCTCCTCTGGATGGTGCCGTGAACCCAGGCACGTCGGCGTTTGGCTTTCCATCGTATTTGGGACTTTCACAATAGGTACAAAACAGCGATTGTAGTTCTCTCCACCATGGTTGATCGCGCTATGTTTTTATTCACGCGAGTGACACGAAAAACATCCCGCGAGTAATCTAGCGCGAGTGACGTGATGCGAATATTCGCTTCTGCGTGCATGGGGGGTTGGGTGGCTCAAGCCCCAAGTGTTCTTTCAATCTGATCTAGGTGCCCCTGGACTGTGATTTCTACAGGTTTGCTGAGGGCCTGTGGTGGTGAGATGCAGAAGAAGAATCCGACACTGCGCGGGAGGAGTGTGGAGAAGCTGCAGGACACGAGGGCGGGGCCCTGCAGGCTTTGCTCGCTCAGGCAGATGAGATAGAAGCTGAAGGAGAGAGATTAGTAGACTGGAGAGAAACATACAGATTGTATAATTCTGCTTTATTTAATCTGTGAGAGAAATGTATATCCAAGTTTATTTGGGCTTGTCTCAGGCCTTTGACAGTCTATTTCTCAATGGCAGGGATTTTTGAATGTACCGGAGTGGAGGTGGACGTAGAGGAAGATGGTTGACATCTCTCTATCGGGGAAGATGGGAGACCTCGGCGTCTTGGCGTACATGGAGTGGAGCGTGTGGGCGTGGCCAAATGCTGTGAAGCTGTCATTAGACTGAGGCACGGGACGGCTATGTAGTAAACCAGCCTCTTCTTGCACTGATTGGTTGGATTACCTGAACGTGCTCCTCCTAAACTGTTAAATAAACTTCATTTCGTGAGTTACCTTCATGCGCAAATGCTGCCTGCAAAGTCATTGCCTGATAAGGCAATGAGGCAACAAGTCAGCTAACCAAGTGCAATTACATTGCCATGACAAAAGTGTGGTCGACTACAGTGTTGTCTAGACCTGGAGCCTAGTCAACACTGCGCATAATATAGTAGTCTAGGCCTATAGCCTGGTATAATAATTTCTAAATTACACACTTTTTTTCATTCTTCCCTGCTGAAAAAAACAATAGAAACCTCATAGAAAACTCAGAATCTCGAAATAAGCTCAGAAGAAATTCACTGGAAAAATGTCCATTATTTCTTTCCTGTTTTTCTTCCCCAATTAAAGGACTGATTTAGAAAAATAGCATAAACATCAGTACTACCCTGGCAGCAAAGTAAACACAAAAACAAATGTAATTTAATTACGAAAATAAATAATAAAGTGATTGGAAGGTGACATCCTGATTTCCAGGTATGTCCATTTGGCACAGCCCACTCTTTTAAAATAACACCCCACACAATCTTCATTATAAATTAGTGAGCTGAGGGGGTGGGTGGCTCAGAAAAAGCAAGAGATGTGGATCACTCTGTATATTTCTCTATACCTGTCCTTTAACTCTATTTCTGCAGCTTCAGTCCGCACATCAGACACATGTCAGCTCCAGGGGCGCTTTCGGTTGAACAGCATGTACCAGGATGGAGATGTTAGTGAGTTTGGAGCCAGGCTGATTGCACAACTACAAATGAGGACAGAGAATGATAAAAAAAAAAGAAAGAAAAATAATACTAAGAAATATGAATATTCAGATCAATCAATGCTCTGCTTGTAAACATATGTGTTTCCCGGCGGAATCTCTCCAGAACCCTCTCGAGAGCTTTTGCTCATAAAGGTAAGAGTAATACATTATTTGGAACTGTAAAGGGTCTACTTTTATTTGTGTGCACTCACAATACCAACAAAATATTGTGCTTTTATAAAATAAAGAAAACAAACATGATGCACTTTCTGCCGTCTCGGTCTTGAACAGGAGTACTTCACAAAAATGAACCAAAATTCAGCGAATACATGCCTCACAGACATGATAAATATATCTATAGAAAGCTTTAAATTACTACTTAATGAAATAAATCGAAAACAAAAACTCTTTCATTATAATCATAATCATAATCCGTAAAGATCATGGCCGTAGCCAGGCTTTGAAAATGAGTGAGGTCCGGGGGGTTGGGTTGGGGCGGTCGTGGGTGTTAAAGAATTGTACACTATACTATACTATATACTATAATAACAAACAAATACATCTCATTATATATTATATTGGAGGGATGATCATTTTAAAATTATTGCATCAAAATTTGTTAATACTGTACTAGGGGTGGATAATTTTATCAGTTGTTTATCATTCATGCAACAATAAATTACTGTTATAGTTTTTATTAATAACCATTGCTGTTTAGCTGATAAATTTGTCTAGTGCTCTTATGAATGTTTATAACATGATTTGTGAAGATTTAATATACTGAATGACATAGCATAGACTTCTTCATGGTAGTTTTGCGTATTTCATTTCATTATGTAACCAACTTGTTCTAAAGATCTGTGTACTAGTGTTAAATACTGTTTTTGACAGCGTTGATATCGTTTCTGACAGATAGTATCAAGATATTTTTGCGTTTCCCTTACCGAATGTCGTATCCTGTCAGTAATAACCTGTCCATGGGCTTTTTTGATTACTGTCAGTTTGAGTGCCGGCGATGCAGTGTTGCCAGATATCGCTATTAAAAACGAAAAATAAATAAAAATAAACCGAAATTATTTCAAATCTTTTGCAAATAAGATAAGATAAAGATATCGCTGACCCTAAATTACAACTTCCTACTTTATTAACTTTCTAAAGTGTCAAATTAAGTGGAAAAGACAAGTCTAAAAACAAGTCTTATAATAGCTGGATCTGGCAACACGGAGGCTGCGCCCGAGTCCTCACTCACAACTCTCTCAACGATGCTAAAAAGACCCGTTTACTTCGTCAGCATCTCACAACAATCATTTTCATACCAGGGATGCTAAAATTCTTGCAAACTGTATAAACTTATACATGTCATGCAGACACATTCATATGAGGAGTTTAACAGCAAATTAGTAATTCAGAGAACAAATTTTATTTTTAAACATGAAACATTTACCGAGCTCCAGACCTCGGTGGCCTCATAGCTGGCTACAGGCCTGGTAAAGATGCACTTCTTTCTAAAGGCACGTCTAATGAGGAGATGGCAAGTCAGGATCAGCAACTTCATCCTTGCGACCTGGACTCAGAAAACACTAGTTTATTAGTAAATAATTCAAATATTTCCTTACTTGGCTATTTCCCCCTGACACATTCATGGTAATTAATTTTGCTGGTGCTTTGCAGCAAGCTTTAGCCTATTGCATGCATTTGAACGCAGAACTCTTCAGCTGCGCTGACGGCACTCATGCTGCTGCTGGCGTGACACTAAACACCATCGAGCTGCTCTTGACAGTCGCTGTAGCACGGTCTCGTGTTGTTTCCACCAGCGCGGCATTTTTTTTTTCCATCACTAATTGATAGATGTCTAAAATATAAAAATACGGAGAAGTCTAAAACAGGCCCGAGGCCCGGCCCGCGTCTGAACTATGATGTGAAAATTGGCCCGAAGCCCAGCCCTAGGGGCATAAAAAAAGTCGGGGCCCGTTGGGCCCGGGCTGAAATGCAGGGCTGTAGCGTGTCGTGACGAGGGGATAGAGGAGCTCGAAAGGGCCTACAGTATGGACACTCTGGAGCAGTTTATCAAGCCGACACTAGCTGGGGCCTCTCAGTGCTTCTACCCATTTGAGGTGAGAACACAGGAGGATACCGGCTCAACATGGCTCAAACTCTAGGCACGATTTGTCAACTGAAAATGCGTGTGTTACGGGTCCCGGCCGCGGAACACGCAAGCAGATTAAAAGTACCTGAATTATCAGGAAAACAAAAGCACACGCAAACTTCAGTGTCTTTCTGCAGGCACAGCTTGGTAGCGTCTCTTTATTAACATTTCTCAGTCATAGTAACAGTATAATACTGTAATTTTTTTTCAATGTTTTTCACAGTTAGCCCATATAGTTGTAATCACAAATCACGTTTCATATAATCAAAAATACAGTTTTGTACCATTCTGTATTTGTTTACAGAAATAAAACCTTCAGATATTCATTTCCTGTATGTACACTTATTTTATAAAACACATTTCATCATAACTCCTTTAATAAGCATCGGTATGCTGCAAAATACACACTAAAATCCCTTTAATAAGCCCTTACGTCAACAATATTTTTAATGTTTCAAAATATGCTTATACCTTTTAAATATATGACAATTTGAATAAAAGAGTCTTAGAGGCAAGGGAAAATTTAATCCAATAGCTGTTTATTAAACAATTAAACGTACAGCAAGGAACACAGAGGTAGTAACACGGAAACAGAAGCAAGGACTAAATAAATTACAATATTATTGCGCAATAGAGTATTTGCCATAGAGGTTTGCTATAACACATGGCCCTAGTCAAAATATATTGATGCGCGTCGTCAGGATTAAACACTTACTGATCATTCAGCAATGCTTAAAATAAATTCAATTCAAGTTAAACAGCTTTGTCTATTGTTGAGAAAATGGTGTGTAACACGTACGTCACTCTGCTCAAAATATAGACTCGTTTTGCAGCATTTGAAGGGGTTGTCCTCGTGAATAGGCCAGTCACGACCATACTCAGACTCGTCGCTGCTTTGAGACAAAAAGTTTGTTTCAGTGTCCTTGCCGTGTTTATTTACCAATATAGGGTAATTTCCCACTGGAAAAAGTACCAGATTTTTCCCCCAAAATTAAATTCTCTCCAAATTTGATTGTAGAAGTATGCCCAGTCTATGGCAGTCAAAAGCAGATAGTCCCATTCGGATGTATATTCATCGTAAGATTCCAAAACGTAGAGTTTCACAGTCCGCATTACTTTGTCAAACATAAATCTTCCCACACGATCATAAGACACTGGGAAATCTTGTTTCACAAAATCTTCATCTTCACTGAGAACCTTTGTTAGGCTCTTCCCTTGATTTTTCCTTGGTGCTAAAGTCAGCTCCTCTCTCATTTCAACAGAACTTCTTGTTGGTGTTACACACATCATTCTTCTAGATGTTTCACGACTGTTTGGAACAGCAGCAGCCATTGTAACAGGAGAATGGAGAATGTCTTCTGTGCTTAACTATGTGCCCCCCTAAGCCTTATTTAAATACCAAATTGTTAATGTAGGTAGGACCCCATAGGTGTGAAACAAACAAGGATGTGACACCTTCAATAGTCATAAAACATCAGATGCTTTGACACATTCAGCGAGATTGTTATCTGTTAAATTACCTCAAGTTTTTTTTTTTTCTTGAAAACAACGCATTAAAATTATCTTGCTGGTAAATCAAAGCACACTGTTGAACAGTATGTTGCACAGTATTTTGTTTACACCTTCAGTTCATGATGACCTCTAATAGAATTTTTAATTTAATAATGTACAAATCAACCAAGAACTCATATTCACATCTCCTGTAAAATGTTAATGTGTTAATTGTATTATTATTAATCTTAAATGATTCAGAGTACTACTTGGATATTTCAAGATAAAATATTTTAAAAGATCCTTGTGCTGCATTCTATATTCACACACATTACCCACATTTTTTTTTTGTTAAATACTTTATTAAATTAAGCAAATTCAAATACTGACGTATATGAACACAGAGAAGCCAAGAATGCAAAGAGCTCACTAGCATACAGCAGTACTGTTTGCAGAATTCAAAAGCAGCATGGCTTTTCCTGACAAAGAACATGGAAAACAGACACTCACACACAAAACTTTTACAATCACACACGACAATACAATACAATGAAACCGTGGTTCAGAACAGCACAAACAAATCATAGAAAGATAAAAACACAACAATTTTCATACTGCTACAACTAAGGCTCAAGCTAATTTTTGTTTGGTCTGGTTTCAGAGTCGGCCTACTAGAGTGCAAAAACTTTGTGATTTATACAGTACGTTTATTCACAATGGAGTAATGAGGTGATAAACATGTGGAACAGTAACAAACAATATTCAACATAAACTGGAATCCAAAACTCTAATGTAACTGTGAGCTTGTTTCACATTCTGTAGATTATCTCAGTAATGAAATCTCAGTTCACTTGCATTTTCTGGCTAACAGCTGAAATGTGGATTGATGCTAAATGTATTTTTCAGTCCTTTAGGTTTGGTGAAATATATGTTATAAAATTCAAAACTATAAACTATCTAATGTTCTTAAAATATAAACATCAGGCATGACAACTTTGTAAACACTTAACAACTAATATTTAAGCTAAATACATGTTTAGATATTTAGAAAAAAATAAAAGATATACTACAATATTTCAAGGGACTGTTTGAAGACAGTAACTTCATGCTGCATTGTTTTAATAAAAGTAGATCAATTATGAAGACATTCACATATCAAGACAACAAGCAGTTGCAGTTGTGCATGTTTCCCAGATCAAACCTTCTGGTCAGATGAATCCGTGTATCATTCGTCCTTTCCATTTTCAATTGATAAATGAAAATCAAAAAATGAAAATCTGATTGGTTTTTTTGTTATTTGATTTTGAATCAGAAACGAAAAATGAAAATTGTCTTGTTTTTCATATTTTAAAATTTCGTTTTGGATCAAAAATACAAAATTGAAAAGGGTCCACACAACAGAATCTGTTTTTAATATTTAATTGCTGGGTTGTGCGTCACCCGGAAATTATTGCCCCTTTGAGGTCCGTCGGTAAAGTGCCCTTGCGGTCCGGTGCCCTCGGTCTGCGATTTCTGCCGAGGGTAGGGGTGTTCGATATAATAATTTTTGATCATGGACGATAAAAATGTCTCCAAGATCTGCTTTTTTGAAGAAATATTGTAGTATCCTGCTACAGGGCACATTCTATCAGCTGCAGTTCTGGCGCAGCCGTCTCTATGTACTGTACAACGTGACATACATTCACATCAGTGTTAACTCAGCGGTAAAGTTGCTCTCACGGGACACTGCACTTATTCACAATCACAAAAGTACATTATTTGCATCTGCTTTAAAGCCTTGCCGGTTAAACGTTTCATTCACGCGCTGGTCAGACATGCGCTTTTTTCTGAGCACATACACCCAAAGCGCGCTCACGAAAAAGCCCGTCAAACAGCGCCTGATTACTGAACTAAGTTATCTTTTGTGCTAATACTGTCAAAACACACAAGGTTTACATATAGACTCAGTTGGTTATGTCTAAAATGAACGTAAACAGCTGAGAGAAACGGATGCGTGCCTGTATATTTGATGGGAGCAGGTCTTAAAGGGACAGTACTAAACATGCTGCCGACTGTAATTAAAGGGATAGTTCACCCTAAAATTTTATTTCTGTCATTATTTACTCACTCACATGTTGTCCCAAACCTGTATTAATTTCTTTCTTGTGCTGAACCAAAAGAAGATATTTTGGAGAATCTGGGTAACCAAACAGTTGCTGATCCACATTGACTTTGATAGTAGGAAAAAAATACTATGGAAGTCACTGTGGACCAGCAACTGTTTGGTTTTCCACATTCTTCAAAAGAGCATTTATGTTGAATTTATCTTTATGTTGAAACTCATTGAGGTTTAAAACAACTTTTGATTGAGTAAATGATGGTATAAAAATAACCCTATTTGGTAACACTTTATTTTAGGGTCTCTTAACTAGTTGCTAATTAGCATTCATATTAATAGAATATTAGCCATTTATTAGTAGTAATTAAGCACATATTAATGCCTTATTCTACATGACCTTATTCTACATCCCTGATCCTACCCAACACCTAAACTTAACAACTACCTTACTAACTATTAATAAGCAGCAAATTAGGAATTTATTGATGGAAAAGTCGTAGTTAATAGTTAATAAGTGTTCCCTATTCTAAAGTGTTACCCACTGTTTTTATTTTTGGGTGAATTATTCCTTTAATGTTAATAAAACACCAAACACAAAGAGAAAAATCACTCACTACTCTTGACTGAAAAACTTTAATACAGTTGCTTTAATAGGAATCAGTCTATATAATGTTTTTTTTATATTTGTTCATTCAATTTCTTGAATGCTCCTGCTAAATACACCTATTGTAGCCTACCTGAAAATAAAACACTGTTTATTTTATTTGTATATTGTGTGTATTTGTAATGAGTATCTTTGTTCTAATTTTTTAATAACAAAGATAAAATAATGACAAAGATTTTTATCTTCAACCACTTTGGCCTAAATATTGACCATCCTTTTTAATATTTCGTTACCTTAAAAGGCTAAAAGGTCTTTATAATAGGGAAATTAGTTTGGCTGTAATGCTCAAAACACTTGCAAAATATAAAAACAAACATGATAAAGAATCGTGATAAAATCGTGAATCGTGATATTTCTAAAAAAAAAAAAAAAAAAAATTGTGATATGATATTTTTGCCATATCGCCCACCCCTATAGCCGAGGGGGACCAAACCCATCACCCAGCCCAATCCATCCACACCAACCAACCCCCGGGACCGGATTATGCCCTTGTAACGCCATTTCGCCCCTGCCCCTCCGGAGGCCTGTGCACGCCACTGGGCGGGCTTGTGTACCCCCTGGCAGTTTTTCTGTTATTGTATTACGCTATAATTGTTAATAAAGCTTAAAAAAAGAAAAAATGTTAGCGACACTATGGCAGCGCTGGAGCCACACTCCACATTAATCATGGAGTTGTTCAAAACCGGTATGACACACGCTGAAATTTCCTGCACACTGAAGCAGATGAATATCGTAGACTGCTCGGAAAGAAGCGTCAGAAGATTTTGTTCTAACTTTTTTCTTTTTTTTAAGCTTTATTAACAATTATAGCGTAATACAATAACAGAAAAACTGCCAGGGGGTACACAAGCCCGCCTATTTGCTCGCAGAATAATTTCCGGGTGACGCACAACCCAGCAATTAAATATTAAAAACAGATTCTGTTGTGTGGACCCTTTTCAATTTTGTATTTTTGATCCAAAACGAAATTTTAAAATATGAAAAACAAGACAATTTTCATTTTTCGTTTCTGATTCAAAATCAAATAACAAAAAAACCAATCAGATTTTCATTTTTTGATTTTCATTTATCAATTGAAAATGGAAAGGACGAATGATACACGGATTCAGATTAATACCTAAAACATGTGTCTGCGTGTTGGTGCAGACCGTCTAAAATGGTCGAAAACATGCCCCTTTCAATGAATTAACTACATATCAGCTATGATTGATTTACTGGAGTGATGTTTAGAGACACAGACAAAGGAAATAGTGTCTGTGGCTTCCTTGACGTTTAATGTCTAACTTTAAATGTAATAGATGTTGAGGTAAGGGCTATTATGTGTCTTTGTGACACAGCTAGACAGGATCATAGACAGGTCGGAAAAGAACCAAAAAGGATATCATGCTTTTAGTTTTAAACACTCTCATCTAGAAGACTACCCTTTTATTTTTTATGCTGTAGTTGTTCATAAATTCCTATGAACATACACTGCATGTTTGACCACAATCAGAAAGAACTCGTCACCTCAAAACTATGCAAAAACAAAATGCAAACAGACTCGTCGATTATCTCTAGTGGAAAAATAGTGTTTACAAATCACACATTCCCAGAGAGCATTTCTGTCTTATGTGCTCATTATAGCTAAAATTCTCTTTTGCCAAATGCTGTACACACTTTTGCATTTCGTAATTCAATGATTTTTAGTCAATTCGCTTTGCGCAAAGATAATTCCTATGTAAAGATTATGTTTGAATTCTTTCTATAACCTTTACAAAAGTGTGGAACATCATAGTTCTCAAATGTGTTTGCATTACGTCTAACAAATATGACAGAAGTGGAGAAACACTGTCCTAACCCTCCACCTAACATACACGCATTGTAGATGCTTACGTACACCAGAGATGTTGCTTTATTTGAGTCAAAGAAGATGGCGATGGTAACTGATAACATTTTTAATGTTTAATGTCGTTTTATTGGAAAAGATTCTGTGGACAAACACCTCAGGGAAAATAATTTGAAATGGAGGTTTGTCAAAATAATAAAAAGTTCAGTCAAAATGTTTAATAATTTTCTTAAATGAAGAAATCTATATTATGCAATGTTAAGAGGTATGTGCTCATCATGCTCTTTTCCCAATGTGAGAATTAGCATGAACTTACGGAGGAGTTTAAAACAAATGCAGCTAAACAAACGAAATGTGAATTGTGTCATCTGCTATCTGAACAAAATGACTAAACTAGTGGAGTAATAAAAATATAATTTACAAATCCACAACTTTCACAATTGTTTACGAAGCAGATTTCTGAATTCTCTATGCATTATAAACATTTCTTTTCTTGCTTTGGTCTCTTGAATGTACAAAGGTTATAGATTAAATGTATCTATTCTCTTTACAAGAGCGTGGAAACTTTAACATGCTCAAACTTAAATGAATGTGCAGCGTTCAGTGCAATAGTTTGATTTGTTTAGGTTGTAATCGTTTTAAGGGTAAAACAGCAAGACTTAATTTTCGTGTTGATGCTTCATGTGATCGCACTTCGTGAAGTTGCACTAAAAGAAATATCTCAAAGAGAAAGACTGTTACTGAATTTCTTAATTTTCATTTATTCCTATTATGATGTCAGCTCATAAAGAGGAGTCTTCACCCAAAACATACACAGTCCAACAGCCAACTGTGAACGGCCATCCGAAATCTTGATGATATGACTAAATCTAGGGGTATATGAAAAATGTCTGTAAAAAAAAAAAAGTGCTTTTTAGATGAAAAAATCTGTTGGCACGCAAAAATACTCAATGTTTTAGCACAGCTATTTACACACATAGTATGAGAACTGTATACTGTGTCACTTGCCACAGAATTCATTACCAGTTTATTAGGGTCAAAAGGAAATGATGATAATAGTTGAAACATCCTTAGCTTTTACATCTCTTTCATGTTGAAAATCCCAGATTCTGGTGCTTTTAATCTTTTAGTAAATCATTTAAAATGACATGATACCTACAAATAGTCAGAATGTATAAAACTACTTGGTTGGCATGAAGCTTCATCTGGATCCCCAAAGCAAAGTTTTGTGTTCTAGGTATAAAAATTTACACCAATAAAGGTTTCATGAACATTAGAAAACAACATGTAATCCTTGTGATTGCTAAACACCTCAGGTAAATAATTTGAAATGTAGATCTGTCAAATGAGAAATGTTCACTCATACGTTTAAAAAGTATTCTGAAGTATAGATAGACAGCGTGCCTTGCTTTAGTGACACACAATGTGTTTAAAGGCATTGTTAAATTAATTTTCTATATGCAAGTAACCACAAACACTTTCACCTACTAACAATATATTTTCAAGTTTATGCATCAAAACTCAATATCTACTGTCCACTGCTCTCAAAAGGTGAGTGTAGAGACCGTGTCTACATTAACTGCTTTTACAACTTTTCCAAAACAAAAACATTTTGTAACTAATGTTCCATGAATGTATTTTCAGATTTCTGCAATACGCTACACTTGTAACTTCCTCCTTATCCATTATGATTCTCTGCTCCATGAACTGTTTTTATAAAGAAGCTCACAACGAATAAAAAGGTAAATGTAATTGTATAATGTCTGCAAAGCTTAGATTAGCTTTTCTTTGAGCAGTATTTAAAGCAATAACAATATTCTTTCAGTTTTGTGCAGCACAACTCAACTACTGTCTGCTACTCGCAAAAGGTGAGTGTAGAGACGGTGTCTACATTAGTTGCAAAATGGTTTTGTTGTGTAAACACTTTACTTATCAAGTAGTTAATGTTCCATGAATGTATTTTCAGATTTCTGCAATATGCTACACTACTCGTAACTTTCTTATCCATTATATGATTCTCTGTTCCATGAAATTTTTTTTATATATATAAAAAAGCACACAACCGATAAAAAGGTACCACTTATTTTATGATTTCTGCAAAACTTAAACACTCTTCTTAAAGCATTAATTAATGTATTAATGTAAATTAATGTTAATGTGTAAATTTTTTAATTTCATCAAGTGGTTGACACTCCATGCTTGTCTCCATGCTTGTTTCAACTTGGAAAAAAGTAGAATAAAATATATTATATGCTTATTAATCAGAAGTTGATACTAATTTGATGACTAATTTATTGATTTTCTATTTTTTTTTTGCAGTGAAGACAAAACCATTGTCAACTATCAGTTCACAAAAGTCAGGCAAAAGGCAGTCAATGGTCAAATTTATTTCACAAATGAATTCATAATCACAAAAGTAAAATAATTGTATATAAAATATTGGATGGATGGCTTGTATAATATTTAGCCTATGTACAGTAAATTTAGAGATGTGCCAGCCAAAGGAGGATGGCCTGCCCCTGCTGAGTCTGGTTCTCCCAAGGTTTCTCCCTACACCACTCTGCTGATGATGCTCCACCACTCCTCCTGTTCACTAATTTAGGGAGTTTTTCCTTGCCACTGTCGCCTTCTGGCTTGCTCACTGGGTATTAAGGCACAATATTTTCAATGTAAACCTGAGTAAAGTCTTTGTAAAGCATTTAATAAATACATGATGGATTAAAATGTACTTTTTGTCCTTGCTGCCATGCACTTCCATTTACTCTGTCAATGTTTATGTTATGACCTACATTAGAAATTCTATGTAGTATGTTAGTTTTATTACGCACACAATAATTTGGATTCTTAAAATAAAATCAAATAGACGTCATCTGTGAGAGCACAATTCTTATCACACTGTCACATAGAGGATACATGATAATGGACAAAAATCATTTAAAAGTAATTCATTTAACATACTATTATTCAAAATCTAAATGTACATTTTTATCTTTGCTTTCAGTTTATTGATTGTTGTACCGTTAAACCTGGAATTGGGGGGAAATGGTTAAAATATTTATATTTAGTGTACACAACAGAATTAAAACATTCTGTATGACTTAAATGGTGATCTCACTTGAGTTTCTTATGTGAAATTGAAAGTTCAACTAAAAGCAGTTTTGAAATATTTTTATTCCAGTGATACTCTGGTACATGGAACAGAAATTAAATGGTTTGCTAAAATGTACAGTGGCAGTAGCCGACCCACTCAATACACATTGGTATCTTTATTTAAAACTAATTTTAACAAAGCTTTTAAAAAAAAAACATTTGCTGTACAGATGAAGACACTTTACATGTTCTATTATGTCACCCCACACAAGAATCAAACATGTGACCTCATCTGTGAGAGCACAATTCTTATCACACTATGCCACATAGGGCACAGAGTCACTGCAATGTTGAAGATGTGTTTTAATATAAAAAAGAACACAGATGAGAAAGCATTAACTTGCATGCTAGCCAAGAATGTTCATGAAGTGTAGTTGCAGAATTATACGTGGGAACGAACCCAGAATGAACAGAAGTTCAAATGAAAATGAACATAGCATGGATAAAAGCATTTATTTCTAATCCAGGAGCAATAAAGATTTGTACAATGCTGGTCTGGATAACAAATGAATCAAAACAGCACAACATTACACACAATTTTATAAAGCTGCACCACACAGGATTCAAACTCACAACCTCCTGGTCACACACCTGTCACGCCACTGGGGAGATGAGTGTGCACACAGATGCTGAAGCTCAGAAGTTGAACTGAGAATCAAGTCAAAGTAATGAATTTGTACTTAACTGCACTGTCATATTTTTAATAGATTGAGATGAGATCATTCTTGGAAAGGCATAATGCCTGCAGTAGCAGCAACTTCTGCATCATTTCTTGCCAAAGTAACTCCTGCGGTCTGGGCATGCGTCACACTGAGTGGCGAACCCACAACATGTAGCATGAGGGATCCATGGTGTAACACATTGAGCTAGTCGCTCATACTTGTTCACCAACTTACTGAAGAGAGGTTTCATTGTGAGAATGAGCTCACAAAAGCGTGACAGCATTTTAGACAGATTAGCATGCTAAGCTCTCTTAATACTATCTTAGGCGGCCTAGTCGCGGGTCAAAACACCGCTCTTCCGTTCCGATCAAAACATCAAACAGGTTCTCCCCATTCAGTGACGCACCCACTGAGAAACCTGATGAAAGTGCTCTAGTTA
>JAFVLL020020609.1:0-60039 GCA_021397915.2 Tor tambroides | reverse complement strand
TTTTTTTTTTAATAAATGGCTTTTTTTTTTTTTTTTTTTTTTTTTTTTTAATAATAATGAAAAAAGTTTACCAGAATATGGAGCCCATAAAGGGACACAGAGATGGGGAAAAAGATATTTCATAGTTTTCGCATTTGCTCACAAAATTGCCCTAAGAAACTTTGCATTCACTCACAAAATTTATGTGTTCTCTCGTCAATGTAAATTCCCTGAGCACTGTTTTTCCTCCCGCCTCATATTATTTCTATTATTTCTTTTATGCAAGCGCATGCAAAGTTTCTCTGGGGAATGCAAAATATTTGTCAATGAATACAAACTTTAATGGGGAACACAAGGTTTTGCAAGCGAACACAAAAGTTTCTCGGGAGAATGCAAAATATTTGCAAACCAACGCAAACTATCACAGGAATCCAAAAGTTTTGCAAGCAAACACATTTTTCAAGGAACAAAAAAAGTTTGTGAGAAAATGCATTGTTGTTTAGTTTAGACTAATATTTGAAAGGAAGAGCTGCTCAAAAGAATCAATAATAGACTTGCTAAGTTGAAATCAGAATCCTGATTCCTTATGACTTTATTTCCTGACCGATCCTTTAAGCACTTTTACATGTTTATTAAAACATTGTCTAGTATGCAGGTGATTTCAGGTCTTACCATCCATTTACAGACATTTTGTTCCCACAATGTAAGCAAAACCTGACCCACTGGTACAAATACATACACACACACATACAAACAAAGCCAAATGGCTGGGAAACCTGCAGTCTGACATTATCAATGACCTACTAAAACAAGTCCAAAATGGAGAAACTGGACCATACACACACTGTTAAGTAGCTTGTGATATTTTGCTCCATTCATTTTTTTTTTTTTTTCATGTGAAATCTATGCGTTGATTCTCTTCCTGTCTGTTCTCACGTTTTCACTGCTTTCCTGTATGTCCGATGTATCTACAACACACACACATAAACACACAGAGTCACTTTTCAATCATAAAAACCCTCTCAGACAGTTTGAATCGACTGTAGACAGATTGTGTTTTGTGTGTGTGGGAAAGTTTTGTATCAGTAACTAACTGGTTGATAATAAGCTGTAATTGTGGAGCATTTCAAGATGTTTCAGTCCCTCTCACCACTTCAATCTTCTTCTTTTCACTGTACTCAAGAGATACTGTGTGTGCCGCAGCGCATAGTCTATGTGTGTGTGTGTGTGTGTGTGTGTGTGTGTGTGTGTCCATCCTTGGGGACCCTTCACAAGAGAATGCCCTGCATTGTTTCTTTGGAAGGGTTCAGTTTCTCCTGCAGGAAGAGAGAGAGAGAGTGTGTGTGTGTGTGTGTGTGTGTGTGTGCAGGACCACATTAAGTCTAACAGATTCCCCAAGGCGCTCTTATGGAGGGCCCTGCGCACCTTTGCGTAGACCTACTGCCTACATACTCACTTACATTAAACTAGAAAAGTTTAAGATGAACTTTAATGTTGGCTTGAAAGTTGTAATTAGTTCTGAATAGTTTTTGAGTTTGAAGAGTATAGTTTTAAAGTTAGCTCAGACTGGCAAATATAATATTTCAAATAAGTCTCTCATCAAGCCTGCATTTATTTAATCAAAAGTGTAATATTGTGAAGTATTATTACAATTTAAAATAAGTGTTTTTTTTCAAGTATAATATGAATATATATATATACTGTTAGAGATATATATACTGTAAGAGATATTTTTCGTTAAAAAGTTAAACCATATGTCAATGGAAATAATTTCTATTTTGTGATTTTGTTAACTTGACCTGTGCTGTATGAAACTATCAACATCTGCTCCTCTCCCATTTTTGATTTCTAACAGACAAAGAGACTGTTTTGTCTTTTGAGGAACACTCAATAAGAATTACAAAATTATAAGGAATATTAACTAAATGTGTTCAGAGCTCTGAGATTCAACTCATCTGTTATTCTGTCTCTTCTTCAGTCAGAAGTTGAGTTTGTTGGAACGTGTGCGGCTGTCGACTCCGAGACCGTCGACGGTAAGGGCCCGTGTGATGATGCCTGCTGCCAATCCTGAAAGTGTGTCAGGGAACTGTGGGCCAGCAGAGGCAGTTGAGGAGAGTCCATCAAAAGAGGGCAAACCAGCAGGGTTCAGTAACAGAGAGAGATTCAGAACTGCTTTCAGAATGAAGGCCTACGCCCTGAGACAGAGCTCAGAGGGTATGACACACTCCCAAACACACACACACACACACACATCATTCACATACTGTACTCAAGATGCATTTTTAAAAGCTGAACTTCTTTAAAGTACTAAACTTTTTAACTAGTACATACTTAGAAAACACAGTACACAGTACTTGTACAGTTAATATGCATACTCAATATACATACATATACACACTCTTAGCAATTTACACACTATAATAATAGATACTCCTATAAATACAGAAGTATAGTAGACACTTACACAATGCAATTAATCTAACCTTGTTTTGTTGTTTCACTGTAGATACAGGTGGTCTGCCCGACCCCACTCCTGAAGAGAAGGGCTTTCCACCAGACATACTGCTGGAGGAGATGATTCCAACCCTCAAATTAGTCATAAGAGCACTGCGGTACACAAATATTAAATCTTGAATCCATAACCCTTAAAAACCACTTGTGATCTTTTTTTACTTTTTCTTTAATTTTTTCGTGCTTTCTTTCTTTCAGCAATAAATTGACTAAAAGTAACAGTAAATTCTTTTACATTTTTACAAAAAATCAATATTTAAAGGTGCTGTATTTAGGATTGATACTTAGCGGTTGAACTAGGTATTGCAGTCCAAATTCAAAATATTGGAGAGTGTTTTTTTTCACCCGGCCTCTCCTCCTCAGACTTGACGCATGCGCAGGTTGCCAGATTAACGACACCAACAGGAACGAGCGCACATGACGATGAATGACATGAAATACGCTGTGTTTTCCTCCAACTGGCAACCCGGGGTGCCGAAATACAATTGGGTAAACTGGCAGTGGGCGGGTTTCACAAACCAAATCAGAGACCGACATTCCGGGCCGGAATGCACATTTTCAAAGGAGAATGACTGTATTATTGTTTTTTATATAAACAAGTATGTTAACTTAGCATGTTTCTTAAATATCTGCAAACATATTATGGTATTTTTATGCTTTAGTAGAGTCAAAAACTTGCATACAGCACCTTTAAAATAAATGCTGTTCTTCATACAATTCTGCAAAAAATCTATCACCGTTTCCAAATATTTTAAGCAGCACAACAGTTTTCAACATTGATAATAATAATAAATTTTACTTTTGCACTAAATCAGAATATTAGAATGATATCTGAAGGGAAGACTGGAGTAATGGTTGCTGAAAATTCAACTTTGTCATCAAAATATTTAAAATATTTTGAAATAGAAAACAGTTATTTTAAATTGTAATATTTCACAAAATTACATCAATTTCATCAAATAAATGCAGCCTTGGTGAGCATTACATTTCGATTTATGCAATAAGCAGATGCTTTTATCCAAAGACATTAAAGAACTTCTCTCTTTTTTCTCATTTTGTAGGATCATAATATTCCTTTTGAGTAAGAAGCGTTTTAAGGAGACTCTGAGGCCGTATGATGTAAAGGATGTGATTGAGCAGTATTCTGCAGGACACCTGGACATGCTCACCAGAATCAAATATCTACAGACACGGTAACCCACACACACACAAACATTAAAACATACACATGCACATTTTCAAAGAAATACTATAGAAAACTTTTAAATGAATTCATGATGATAAAATGAGTCAAACGTTTTTCCACTTCAAATTGTTCACTTGCATCATTGAAACTGTAACATATAATTTTCTTTTGAGTAAAATGATCTAATATTTGCTGTTTGCTTCATGTGTAGACTAGATCTGATACTGACACCAGGACCACCTCTCACTCCAAAACACAAGAAACCCCAGAAAGCACCATTTCCGTACCCCACCCAGCAGTCACCTAAGTAAAAGCTCACCAAACTTTAAGGAATATTTATTTTTATATTTTTATGATGTTTAAATCTATATTAAACATTATATTTAAAGCTACACTATTATTTTGCTAGAGCATAATCCTAATAAAGCCACAACCATATTTAATAATAATGACTAATAAATCCCTATATTGAATGAAGAGCTCTGCAAAAAATAATTTATTATTAATAATTTAGTATAATTTTTTTAATATATTTATTAAATTATATAGATGCAACCATTCTCATTTATACTCTTTTCCTCAGATTTACATTCCCTCTCCATTTTTCTCTCTCAGACACGAGTCATATCTTGCCAAAGCAAGCCTGCCAGATCCCGAAGACCAAAGCATGATGGGTAGATTTGTGCGGGTTGAGAGACAGGTACTGCGCTCTGACAGCTGGTTGTGTGGCCTAGTTAAAGTTGTTTTGCTAAATTCTGTCGTCGCCTCACTCACAGGTGGAAGACATGGAGAAGAAACTGGATTTCCTGGTGGATATGCATATGCAACATGACGTCACAGGCCCCGGCCACATGACCTTGGAGCGCTGTGACCCCACGCTGACCGTCAGCGTCGCAGGCGACCGCGTGTACTGCAGCTACGGCCTGCCGCCGCACAACACGCCGCATTACACGCGCTCCGACGCCAACCCACCCAGACCGACCGTCCTGCCCATCAGCCCACTGCCAAGCCACTCCCCGTCCTCCAACGTCAGCCAATCGGGAGGCCGCAGGGTGGGAACGCCGCTGTCGCTGTTGTCGGTCACTCACGAGGAGCTGGAACGCTCGCCCAGCGGATTCAGCATCTCCGCCGAGAAAGAGGAGGTCACGGGCAAGGCCTCGGGGCTAACGGCAGGGTCCAGCTGGGGCCGTGACCGGCGCTATTTAGCCGAGGGCGAGACGGATACGGACACTGATCCCTTTACCCCCAGCGGACCTGTTCCACTCTCGTCCACCGGAGACGGGTTCCACTCTGATGGAGCATGGGGAACACCACCCTAAAGACGTACTCACACACACTCACTCACTCTTTCTAAAGACTACAGACTCTGTACAGCACAAAACGACACAGACATAATACTCGTCATATCTAAATATGTATCCACGTCACGCTTTACCCCTGCAAAGCAAAGAGCACTGCATGGAATGCATGCGTTTTATCTCTAGTGGTAGACACTGCACTTGGCAGATCGAGACTGTGTGGTTATATTTGACTGGGAACTTTAAGGGAGGAGAACACAACAGATGCTATGCCATTTTTGTAAACATTTATTTTTCTATTTACACATCTTTTCATGTGCATGGACTGCATGACTCATCCACGGAGCAGCTAAATGTATCGACGTCTCCTCCGGTTTGCACTTGCTTTCGTTTCGAATACTTGGGTTTGAGGAAGCTTCTTTCTCTGCACATCTTGAGCTCGTTTTTAGTTCCTTTTGCAGATTGTACAAACCTTTTTGCTCTGGTCAGCATGAACTGCACTCTGGGACATGTCATATTTTCGCCACTAGCCGTTCAAGGACCAAAAGCAGAGCCTCAGTTAGGAATTCCTCAAGTGTCTGGCCTTAATCCAACCAATGAGCACATCCCGTCTGTAAGCGGCACATAAAACTGCCGGCTCAATGAATATTGCCGCTGTACCGTGGGACCAGCGTTCCCGTGATAACTACAGTTTCCTTACGGTAACCTTACATCAATCGCACGGATCATTCCAGGGTCAATTAACTGTGGGAAATGACCAAACTTTATCCTTATACAACAGAATTTTTTTTTAACATTGACCAGTTTACCTATCAAATTTCAATAATTAATAGTTACACTTACTGAATGTTTTACTCCAAAACAAATACTTAGGTCTTCCAAAAGGTTTCACATTGAACAGATCCTGCATAAATTCAGTGTCTTTGTTGTTTCGATTAACTATAACCACCCTGCCCCTGGTTATGGGTTCTGCATATCTACTTCCCTTTATTATCTAATTATTTATTTTACAGTTCACAATGTGGAAATTTAACATCACTGGCTATCAAGTATCAAGATAATATTTAATATCAAGATTACCACAAGTCCAGTGTGGATGAAGTGTTGAACAGCTGGTCAGTCAGTGTTGTTATAATGTCCGTCTGCATCGTTTAACATCGTTTCACTCACCATCTCATTCACCTGGATGAGTAATTCTGACTCAAGGGACTTGATGCTCAGTAAATCTTGCACAAATCAAATTTTGCAACTTGCATTTAGGGTTTGAGATAAATAGTACTAATATCTATATACCTGTAAGTAACAACAAAGACTATGAATTCAGAGAAAAAAAGCCATAAAATGGAAATTAACAATTACTCTTAAAGTTTTTTACATTAACCTATTATTTCATTCATTGGTAATTTTGACCATGGATATTTTTTTTTCTCTTTGTTCCATTCTTTCCTTCTCTGTTACTCTGTCTGCTATAAGCCTGGGGTTATGATGAGGTCAAGGCAGTAAAATGAGGTTTAGTATGATAGATGCTTAAAGTGATAGTTCACCAAATAAAAATGACTTTTTTTTTCCTTTTGTGGACACAAAAGATGATATTTTGTCTAAAAGAAGAACGTTTTTGTCCATTCAAGTGAAGTCAATGGGGTCTAAAACACTGAGAGATTTTTTCCAACTGTCTTCTTTTGTGAGAAAGTCATACAGATTTGAAACAACGTGAGAGTTGAGTAAATGATGACAGAATTTTCATTTTTGGGTGAACTATCCCATTAACACTGCCACTCATCATCATCTCAGACTAAACACTGTTAAACTCACATTAAACTCAAATATCCATGATCTCAACCTAAATACTATTGTCATTATCCCAGAATAAACACTACGATCAACTTTTTAATTCAAACTTGTCCATAAGCACAGATGTCCAAACACTCTTGTCCATTACTATCCTCAACTAAACCATCTAAACTAAAAATCAGTCACAAATCAGCCCAATAAAGCGGCCCATTAATATCTTTATACACTTTATCTTGGATTTATTCTGATCTCAGACTACTGATGTACACAGATACACTGCTGTTTATTGTTTGTGCCTTGGCCTTTTAGAGCACCAGTCCCTCTCTGCTGGCCATTACATTCTCTTCATCATGAATCAAACCTGCCATCATTTTGCTTTTTAGGCCATCCATAATCGTTTTGCTCTCGGTGGTATCAGTAAAGCATCTGTTCCTATTCGGTCGTGTATTTTCCTTTTAAAGACCCAACAAATTATGTTTTCGTTCTCTTCTTTTTGGTTTCAGATGAAATGATTTCACACTAGTGGCCTTCTAAGCTCTTATATTCATTCCAGTTTTTGAATAATAATCTTTATTTACTTTCTGGTCAAGGCCAGTTTTAATAGTTTAATTTGATGAGATAATATGCAAATGTTATGACGAACTTGATTTTTTATGTTAAATCTTCAAATTGCACCAGTTAGTAATAAAGATATATTAAAATATACATTGCAGTTTGTTCTTGTTTAATTAGAAGTCCTCAATTATGACTTTGTTTAGAGACAGATGCTGTTGCATTTAAGTCAGTGTTGTTGGGGAATGTTACATTTGAAAGTAAGTAGTAGAGTTTAAAATAAAAAGCAACTAGTTATGCTGCATTATTACTTATTGAATGTAACGTTTATTGTTGCATAAATATATACAATACCATCCAAACATGTGGGATCTGTAAGATATTTCATGTTTTCAAGATACAATAACTGTTCTATTTTAATTCATTTTTCAGACGTAATTTATTCCCGTGATGCAAAGCTGAATTTTCAGCCAATCTTCACATGATCCTTCAGAAATCATTCTAATATGTAGATTTGGTGCTCAAGAAACATTTCTTATCAGTATTATACAGATAACTTCTTAATATGTTTGTGGAAACTGTGATAAAAGATTTTTTGATGAATAGAAAGTTCTTTGAAATAGAAATACTTTAACTTTTTAAATGTCTTCACTGTTATTTTCCCTGAAGAAATAAATATTACGAATGAAGAACTTTTATATTTTAGCCAGAAGCAACGGTTTGAAAGTAAAACCATTTATTAATGGACTGGTTTCTTACAAACACCCAGCTTTTCGCTTCACAAGACATTAATTGCTGGACTGGAGTGGTGTGGATTATTGTAATGTTTTTATCAGCTGTTTGGACTCTCATTCTGACGGCACCCATTCACTGCAGAGGATCCATTGGTGAGCAAGTAATGCTAAATTTCTCCAAATCTGTTCTGATGGAGAAACAAACTCATCTACATCTTGGATGGCCTGACGGTGAGTAAACGTTCAGCAAATTTTGATTCTTGGGTGAACTAGTGAAATATAGTGATCACAAACTTTTGAATGGTGGTGTATATGGGGATATACATTATATTAGATTTTTTGTTTAAATATCCCTTTAATCATACCTTGAAAACAGTAACTGAAAGTAACGTGCTGCTTATAAAACATGACACTAAAGATTCCCAGCTGAACCTACATTTAGCATCTCCTGGTCACCAAAGAGCCTGCCACTGAGTTCAGAGTTCAGTAGAGCCACAATAACAGAATATAGCTGGAAATATTGTGCCGAACACAAGTAGAGGGGTTGTTGTGGGAATGGCCCTCTGCCTAGTTCTTGGTCTCCAGGACAACAGAGTTTCCCAGGCCTTGCACCGTCCCAGAAACCATACGCTGCCAAACAGAATGTGCAGGAGAAGAGAGGCGTAGTGTACAGGACATGTGATTTTCGAATTTAAAGAAAGGCCAAAAGCATCAACTTCATGGATTTTTGGACAGCTACATCTGCAAGAGAAAAGAGGCATATAGTATAAGAAATAAAGTGAAAATTTCATTTGAAATCGCATCTATGAAACCATTATAGTGAAACCGCCATGTGTGTGAGTTTGTATAACTGTGTGTTACATTTAGCAGGAGGGAGAGAATCTATATCTGTGAGAGTTTCTTTGTGTGTGATTGTGTGTGTGAGAGAAAGAGAATGATTCTATATCTGTGAGAGTATCTGTGTGTGTGTGTGTGTGTGTTGGGCTGAGAGCAGGTCCTCTGTGTTTGCCAGCTGAGCTCAGGTGACACACTGGAGGGCTATTACAGCCTGTTGCCCTCTCCGGGGACCATGATGCCCTGCTGGTTCTGTGTGTGAGTGTGTGAGAGACAGCGGACAGCGAGCAGACGGCTGTCTGTGTCCTGCGGTGTCTGCGTCTCTCTTCTGCAGGTGAGTGTGGTTTTTTTTTTATTGTTTAGTTCACACTCTTCCTCACGCTCTCTGTTTCAGCTCTCACATGCACTTTATATACAGTGTGAACTTTTATGCTGCTTATGCTCCTTTTTAAATGATTATTCATTTTATTATTTATGTTTCTATTTTTATTTTTTATGTATAGTGAAATTTTAGTTTAGATGCATGATTCTGTCTTTGTGGAAATTTTCAGATGTAAATATCTCTTTATAATATTTTTGTAATTGATTTATTTGTGTATTCATCATTATTCATTTATTTATGCATTTAAGTATTTATCTATTTATCTATACAAATACATTTCCATTTACTGAAAGAAGCCTTTGTTTTGTTTTGTTCTTTTAAATGTCCGGCAGTAAATGTCTGCCATGTCAAATGTCAAATATGCATAGAAAAATAATCGGATGTGATTAATAAGAAACTTTTGAAAATTATTTTTTTCCTCTTTATCTGTCCATTTTCTGTCTCTATTTGTGTTGGAATTACATCAGGCGTCTTTAGACCAAATCTGAAAGACTGACTGAAAGATTAGAAATCTTAACTGTAGCTATTCCAGACCGGCGTTAAAAGGATTTTTGTAGCTAAATTTCTCTAGAGGATTGAGCTGGTGCTGTTGTGATGCTACTAATGAAGTCTTTCATTTTTAATGATATTTGTTCAGCAGTGAAATACTCATTTTAACTTGTGAACATCATGGTCTGTGTGCAGAGCTAGAGAAGAGCCACTGATTCAGGCTAACTGAGTTTGCAGTGACTGATCCAGTCTCTGTGGAGCTTAATTTGAAGTGTGAAATCTGTCATACTTAGCAAACATGTCCACACCAGAGAGGAGAAAAAAAAGTCTATATTTATTTGTATTTTTAATCAAATAAATGCAGCCCTGGCAAGCATAATATAATGTGTGTGTTTGATTTTTGTGGAAAAAAATAACAATTAATAGAATAAATTAATTTAAAAAAAGCTCTCTTTTGTTGAGTATTTATTGTCTTAGCATATTTTCTACATAATTTACAGCTATTTTGCATATGATGCAGAATGTTTGATGTTTTTATGATTCAGATTGAGAATTTATTTCAATTAACTGATTTAGTTTTTTACTTATCATAAATGGACAAACTGTGTTTTAATATTATTAGACATAATAATAATAATAATAATAATCTTACTTAAAGTTAAAGGCAAATAATGCCCATGAAAGGGAAAATACTGTACCTTAAATAATAATAATAATAATAAAAGATCAGTGTTTCAAATGCATTTTGAAATAATCAAAGGCATTCCAGGCTTGATTTAAAGATTTTTATATCTTTATTTCTTTTTAAACAAGCTAGTAGTTAGGCAGTGCAGTTCGCATGCATTACTCACATGTAGAGGGCAGCACAATCTCAGCTCTGTTGCTGAAATCTCACTGCATAAAATGTGTGTTCTCATTACTGTGCATACACCCTATTGTAGGCTATATGTGACCCTGGACCACAAAACCAGTCTTTTCTTTTATACCAAAAATCATTAGGTTATTAAGTAAAGATCATGTTCCATGAAGATATTTTGTAAATTTCCTACTGTAAATATATCAAAACGTAATTTTTGATTAGTAATATACATTGCTAAGAACTTCATTTGGATAACTTTAAAGGCGATTTTCTCAATATTTAGATTTTTTGCACCCTCAGATTCCAGATTTCCAAATAGTTGTATCTCGGCCAAATATTGTCCTATCATAACAAATCATAACATACATCAATGGAAAGCTTATTTATTCAGCTTTCAGATGATGTATAAATCTCAATTTCGAAAAATGGACCATTATGACTGGTTTTGTGGTCCAGGGTCACATATGTAATTTATTCAGGTACAAACAGTTCCAAATATGAAAGCTTTGTTTGTAAGGTTTTTACTGTGTTTGTTTTGCAGAGATGGCTAAACTCAAACTGAAACATTGGATCAGCATCAGAATATGCGCTGTCATAGTAACACTGTTCCTTATTCATACACAAGGTTAGTAACTGTAGAATAAAGAAGACAATCTTTGCATTAATATATCTGCTAGTCAAGAGGTAAATAATATGTCTTTTTCAGTTATAAGACAAAGCAAGTTGATCCGCACAGAAAAACGAGAGCTCCTTGTGTCAACAGGTAACCAATCAGAGTCTCTCATGGAGGACAAGCACCAATCAGAAACAATCACATGAACAGTACAGAGCTTTTAATGTACAGATACACATATGAAGGCTGTTAAGTGCATGAATCATTGCAATCATTGTATATGAAGGGTTTAAAATGCTTTTACTTGCTCAGGCATTTAGTCCTAATGATTAGGTGCATGTGAATTGATGAATGTGGTGGTGAAACCTGGTAATGAGGTTCATGTGTACAGGGTCCACTTCTGTGTATGTGATTTAGGAGGATTTTACAGGGCTGTAAAGAATGGTTTTGCAGATCAATAAATACCTTTAGCGAGGTATAAATCAGTGTAATCTTCATTTACCCAGAGATCCCAGCCGAGCACATTGACCCCGCCTCCATAGATCTTACTGGACTCGTCAACACACTCATCAATGCTTCACAACCAGGTATTACACACACACACACACACGTAGACGTACACGTAGGCCTATGAGTGTTTTTTGGCCATGGGCACTTCCCAGCGGTTGATTTTTATTGAAATGAAACTTAATGTATGAAAGTCACAATAAAACCATTTGGAAACGTTGCACCATGGCTTCGTCACTGAATAGTTATAAAAAGGTTTTTTTCAAGGTATCTGCGACTTTTTCCACTCAGAATTCTGACTATTTCTCACAATTCTAAATTTAGATCTTACAATTTGTACTTTTTTCTTACAATTCTGTTTTTTTTTTTTTTTTAGAATTTTGAGACAAACTCAAAATTTTGACTCTTGCAATTCTGAGTTTACATCTCGCAATTCTTTTTTTTCCCCCTTTTTTCTCTGTTTTTATTTTTTTTAATAAAAGTAATTGAGGTAATTATTTTCTTGACTGAGTTTCTCGCAATTCTGGGTTTATATTTCGCAAATCTGACTTTTTTGTCTTAGAATTGTAAGATAAAAAGACACAATTACATTTGTTTTTTCATTCTGGAGGAAACAATAGTATGTGTGTATATTCTGTTAAAAGTAAGGTAGGTGATTTCAGAAAGGCTAGCGATAGCAAGCTAGCTTTGAAAGCAAGATTCCCACACCCTCCCTGTATAATCACTGCAAAACCATGCCTCCTTCAAAACACAAGAATACGCTCAGGAGAAGAGACTAACCTGCGACACGATGAGAGACGCCACTGGTGGAGGATTACCTTATATCTCATTCACCGGTGAGAAAACACTACAGTACAAAGCACATAATATTACAATAATAGCACCTTTCATTCTCGCTGGAACACGCTGATGACGTTTCATGTCTGTGCAAACAGGGTGCCCAGAGGTATGCAAATACATATTTGACAGGCAGGCAAGACAGCCTATCATAATGATCGGACCGAACATTTTGACTGGACGAACATTTTATCCTATGATCTATGCCTTCCACAGACGATATAAATACATATACATAAATTTAGACCACTTAACTTAGTGACTGCTTAGAGACTTAGAGATGTGAAGAAACTTTCAACCAGTATAACAAAAAATGTTTATCAACCAAATCACCTACCCTGCCTTTAATAGATAAAAGTAATTGGTGAGTGTTTTAAACACACACAAAAATATCTTAAAATGTTATGTTTTCAGGTTCACAGCATCTTTTCTCCTTACTCAGTGTGACGTCACACAGTTCATTCTCTCTCCACAAGCTCACGCTGCTGGTCTACAACAGTAACTACCCTTATCCACACAGCCAAATCACACTGTAACTACAGCACCAATATGGCACAAATATGATGTAATTCTGTGTGTGTTTGCATGCGTGTATCTGTGTGTCATGTACACATGTATGGGTGTGTGTAGTCTCAGAATTTCAGGACATTGAGAGCAGTTTATTTCCCTTGAGGTACTGTTACTGTCTGACAAACAAGACCAATGACCTCACAGGTGAAAAACCTCCTTCACTATACACTGATTGCTTAACTATCTATCTATCTATCTATCTATCTATCTATCTATCTATCTAATCACTTTAATGTTTTTCAGATTTCACAGCTATTCTGTTGGACGTAATGGGAAACTCCACCAGTTACCTTCAAGAGCTATTTAAGTCCAGCTCTATCCTTTCAGGTAAAGCACCAACTATAATCACCTGCACACACACACACACACACACACCTGTATGCAACTTAGTGTATTGCACTAATGTACTATAATGTTGTAGTGTTGGTGCTCCTCACTTACTATATCAGTGTCATTTCGTCTCTGTGTGTGCTATTATCATTCTTCCAGTCAGTCAGAAGAACAGCTCTGACTGCATCTATATCTGTGTCATGGCTGGAAAGTCAGGTGAGTTTGAGTATGCACTTTTTTTTTTAATTTTTCAGAAGTTTATTGATTTATAAAAATGATTCATTCTAAATGCCACATGCTTCTTTTATTTCCTATATATTTTATAAAATATATAAATATTTAAAGCTGGAGTATGTAACTTTTGCCTTTATCGCCATCTCTGTTTCTAATATAAAAATGCAAGTAAATTGCGGAGATATTTTTATACGTGGGTTGTGCTTCTACTGCTCCTCGCCGAAAAAATGTCATCTCAAGTATTTTATCTGCCGCTTTTGTTCTGACCAAATGGAAATACAAATGTTTTATAATAAATCACGTTACTGATGTTTAAATCTAACGATAGCTCAGTCAGAAAATACTCATAACTAGCAGAAAATTAGTGCAATTTAAACCAACAGCAACAACAACAACAACAAAAGCTCGACACATATCTGAATCAAGGGAAGAAATGGGCTTATGTTGGCTAGCTACTGAGTCATTGAAATGTCTTACCTGACATTAGTCTTTGATTTCTTGGACTGGTCTCCACTTCTCAAAAGCCATATATAGTATATAGTAGATTATATAGTAGCCGAGCCTACTTTTTTTGTTTGCGGACATGGTGCAAGCTCGTAAAGACAAAAGATGACGTCAATTTCCCGCGAAATCGGACCCGACAACTTATACAAATGATAAATCATTATTATAAGTTTACCGTTGTGAATCGGGGCAAGGTAAGGAGACAGTTTTAAACACTGATGTCTTATGTACTTGCTCAATAACTTGTTTTTGATTTTTAACAAAAAAGTTACATACTGCAGCTTTAATGTTTATTATTAAAATAATTATAAAGGCATAATTCACCACAAAATTTAAAATGGTCACATTATTCCTGCTTATTTCATTACAAAACCCCAACATCCTCCTTTCACAAAAGCATGTAGACAAGAGCAATGCAGATTTAAGTAATATTGTTTCCATATCAGGCCAAAAACAACTTTTGAAGGAGAATTCATTATTTGAAATGATGCATTATTTTTTTTACTATTTTAATAAACCAAACATGCAAAAAGAAGATGGTATTAATTCATTTAAGATTAAATAAGTACACTCTAAATCAGTTTACTACTGACAATTATCCCTGCTCTCATGCACGTTTTAGATGTTAAGTCTTAAATGAACTAGGTTATCAAAATATATGTAATAAAACAAAGAAAATCAAGCAAAACTGAAACTAAAATAAAGGCATGTGTTCAGACAGTGATCTGTCTCAGCTCTGGGACATGGGCTCAGTCAGACCTCTGTTTAATCAGACCATCACAGAAGAAATAACCAGAGGTACACACTTACATTTATTACTCCATCGCTTTATACATTTAGAAATGTGCTGGTCAGATTCTATGATTTTTTTTCCTCCTGCTTTTCTGTAGGTAATACGACATTTCCATTGCTGCCCTTTGGTAAGTGAGTTCAGAGAGCATATTATTGTTTTTATGAGTGTCTCTTGTCAGATATGATACAATACACTGTATTTGTGTGTGTGTGTGTGTGTGTGTGTGTGTGTGTGTGTGTGTATGAGTGAATATAAACTGACCAATAAGAGCCCTGTCTTACCTCTACAGTAGTGTGGCATGACCTTCCAAACACTAGTGACCTGGTACTATGGCCTAAAGCCAGTACAGACTCCTACAGCACTCCTAGTACAGATTCCCACAGGAGCAAAGGTATTTTGACTATTAAGGAGTTTGGTGTGCTGAAGCAGACAAAAATTAGACTTCTCGGAGGAAAAACTGCTTTAACAGCTTGATTTTGTACTATTTCCACAGTACCAACCTCTACAATGTCATCATCACCTCTTATTAGATCAACAGCAGCTCCTGAAACTACTGACACTGTGACGACCACCACAACCTCACCCACTAGTGATCTCACAACTGCTGTGATCATCACCCAGCCAAAAGCTGTACCGATAACCACAAATACCATCGCTCCAATGATGACCGTGACAATTTCACTACCAACACGGAGACAAACAACTACGACAAGCATCCAGCAGCTCACTAAAGTATCTCATACAGAAAAAGCAGGCAAGACCCTCCTTTACCATACACACACACACACACACACACACACACACACACACACAATGGAATCTGACATTTTTGACCCTTTATTCTGTTTAAGCGGCAACGGCGGCACAGCGGTGCCCGAGCAGGGTTAATGTTATTGTTGCCATGACAATGATTTGATTTGAATGGAGTCAGGCCGGAGCCACTGATAGTATCCATAGCAACGGTCCATTATTTTCCCTGGAGATTGTTTTGATTTGGCTGGGTCAGGAAGGTTAAAAGCACATTAAAAATCAATATATACACACTTACGTCTGTCTCATCGAGTCAACACAAAGAGGACGCAGCATATGCGAGAGAGAGTGCGCTATGAATCATAGACATCTGAGCTGCTTACCTGCTGTCCATGTCAACAGCTCTCAATACAGGTGCCCTCATTCAGAGCGGAAGACATAGAGAGAGAATGAGAGCCCTCATTGACCCCTTAAGTGGACATTTATTTCTGCAAATTAAAATAGAGAAGACCACTAGATGGCACCATAAGCTAATGTAAAATGTGCAGCTTTGCACTGAGGCACTGTAGCATCTTACAGCATTGCTTACATGTGAAGCCCATAATTTCTGCAACACTAGCGCCACCAAATAAAAACAAGTGGGCCTATATCTGTTTGACTTTTACTAGAGTAATATTTCATCAGAGTATCTGTACTTTAACTCAAATACATGATTTGTTGACTTTGTCCACCCCTGAGGAGTAGACATTTCCGAATTCATTTAATTTATTTATCTGGATACTGCGAGATGTATATGACTGTTTGTTTTTTTTTGTTTTTTTATAATGACAGCTTTAAAATGGTTTTCAGTGTTCACAGTTCAGCTCCAACCAGTGTTGGGAAGGTTACTTTGGAAATGTAATAGGTTACAGATTATAAATTACCCTGTTTAAAAGTTTAAAATGTAATAAGTAGTGTAACTATTTCAATTATTGTATTAAAATAATGTAACTAATTACATTTGATTAATTTTGATTACCTTTCTAAATTTCTACCGAATGTTTTCAACTGTTAATCATTTTCAAACATTTAAAGCAGGAAGGGTTAAGCTTAGAGTAGTATTCAACACTGATTACTGTCAGACTTTCAAAATCCTTCATCACTTGAATTAATCACAGCCACCACAAAATCAGACGTTAGCAACTATTTTTACTTTGAGATTGTTCTGAAGTTAAATAGGCCTACTGATTTAAAATCATATATAGTTTAAAATCGATTTAAAATCAAGATATAGTTTAATAGCTATGATACTGTTTTTGAAATCAAATCTTTGCATAGCTATTAAACACTGGCCTTGGAATAAACAGCTAATCTTCAAAAGTAAAGCATATACATAAAACCAAATAGTAAATAAAATGAATATTATCGAATAAGCATGTGTCCTATTCCATGTCCTAAACTCCTGATACACTGGTGTCTCATATTTTAGAGCTGTCAATGCAATTTGTCAAAGAAAGCAATTAAATCTGTGTGTGTGTGTGTGCTTGTTTATGCTACATTATGCGGACCAAATGTCCCCACAAGGATAGTAAAACCAGAAAATTTTATATTGCCTGTGGTCCCCACGAGGGAAGAAAATTATTAAATATAGTAAATGATGTTTATCTGTAAGTGTAACAATGCAAACAGCTTTTCTGTAAGGGGTAGGTTTAGGGTTTAGGGTTGGGTTAGGTGATAGAAAATATTGTTTGGGCAGTATAAAAGTAATTGAAGTCTATGGAATATCCCCGCAATTCACAGAAACAAACGTGTGTGTGTGTGTGTGTGTGTGTGTGTGTGTGTGTGTGTTTGCTTGTAAAAATATTCAGATGCAATCTCCTTTGTAATCGTTAACATTTTCATAAGTAACTGTAATTTAATTACTTATGTTTTCTTAGTAACTGTAACTGATTACAGTTACATTTATTTTGTAATTAAATTACCTAATTCTATTACATGTAAGTAGTTACTCCCCAACACTGGCTCCTACACTATGTACACAATTGCGATTATTGATTATGTATGGTTATAAAAGATGGTGTAGCCAATGGCTGCATCCGAAAACTGAAAAATGCTGCCTTCGGAGGCAGCATTCCAAGGCAGGAAGGCATCAAGGCACGTCCGAATCCAAAATGAGCTTCACTTCCTGTCTCGTGAGATGCCTTCATCTGATCGATTTTTGAAGGCAGCATGGATGCATCCTTCGCTGCCTTTGATATCCCACAATCCTGTGCGTTCCATTCCCAGACGGTTGAGCTAAAAAAATAAAGATGGCGGCTGGAAGTTGCGTTTGGTGGTTAGTTTGTGTGTAAATGTATATTTCTGATTAACTTTTTGCACTTTTGATGTTATTTCTAGCGAGAAATGAGTATTATAGTAATTAAATATCCGTTTAGTTATCACCAAAACTCGTTCTATTTTGTTGTAGATCGTTAAACCGTTAGGCTGCCTCAGAAGCCTGTCCGAAATTAGTTTCGTGAGGTGCCTTCGTGCATAAACGCTGCCTGCAAAGTCATTGCTTCATGAGGCAGCGAGGCAGCAAGGCAGCTGCATAAGTTTTCGGATGCAGCCAATGAGAGTGGTAATGGGGCGGAGCAACACATATAGACCCGCCCCCAAACTCACACCATTGGTGAACTAATGTTGCTGCATTTTGAAGCACAGAGAAAAAAATAAAGCTACCTATATGATAGCAGCATTGATGCAGTGCTTACCTTTATGTTAAGTAGGCATACAAATGTCTTGCTTAAAGTAGTGTCTGTAGATTATTCTGGAGAAAGTATTCATATAAAAGTAAAATATCTATATAGAGCCAACTGAGCAGAGCAGTATGCTGTGAAAATGTTCCTTTTCAAAAGCACTTGGAAATCTTGAAATCCTTTCATATGTTGCATTATCTTATTTCACAGGGAGAGTTTACTTCGGTTTCCATTATAACTTATCATGCTGATCTTTTCTACATTTCTGGAGATGGTGCTTTTTCTCCCTCATCCTTTTTGTGATGATATTATTTTTTCTGACAGGATGTCCATGGAGAATAGAGCTATTTCATCAAGAAAGTGAGAAAGAGGACCTGAAAGAGACCCTTGAAGAGGAGCTGATCTGGGGCAGGGCGACTATCAGCTCAGTGAAGCTGAAGCCGTGTGTGTTTGAGCTGTGCAAGTTTTACTCTCAGTGTGTGTGCAGAGGATTCAGTCACAGAGCAGCAGCGTTACAGCGGTACAGCACTGCACAACCACTCAACAACTGTTTAGGCCATCTTTTAAAGTCACAAAATGGGCGTAAATAATAAAGATGCATGCTAGAACACTTGCAAGTTCAGTGGGCTCCAAAAGTCTGAATTCACATTGACAGTCTGAGAATCAAAGTGTGTTAAGAAACAAAGATTTACATTTTTTAAAATGGATATTACAGTTTTAAGATTCTTCAATACTTCTAAGTCACTTACCAAATTTGTGACACTGACTGTATGACCTCCATTGTGCAAGGTTTCCTTGCTTCCACTAAAGCACACAAAATATGTTCACTTGAATTCTCAAGTGCTGCTATCATTAAGGCAAAAATGGACACATTCATCTTTTCATTCAAATATTGCATTTTACAAAAGTGAAAATCAAAACTGTTTTCAGCATTAGTGGTCACAGACTTTTGGACCCCATTGAAATAAATTCACAAATTATCCACAGTTTTGTTTATACAATTAATAGAATCAGGGAGTAAGACAGTAATTCTGTGTGTATCCTCAATATTGTTGATGGTATAAACAAAATAGTCGATATTTTGTTCTACAGATATTGTGTGGATAGCCATCGCTGGTATGAGAGACATACAGCAGAGGTCTGCAGTCGTATGAAGAGAGTCACTTTTTCCAAAAGTGAGTAACACAACATCAAATCTAACCCTAACAGCAAACAAATCAAAACATGCTATCATATAATAAAATATACAACTATCGTATTATCATATACAAATATACATCACAGACCTTCACTAAAAGTTCATTAAAATCATCAGTGGCAACAGAAAGAAATTTGAGATTATTGAAATCCATGTATCATTTCTTCTACAATACTGTAGTTTAACAAACTTTTATTCTTGTTCTTAGTGCGACTGAAGTTTTAATATCCCATAAAGGGTCATTACTATTATCATTATCATTAATATCTTCATTAGTTTTTCTCAGTGGGTTATTTAAAGCTACAGCTGGCTGTGGTTAAATGTGTCTGAGCAAAAACACTGGATGTTTTCCTTGATGAGTGAATGACTAAGATCATTTTATCATTCCCTCTCTCTCTCACACACACACACACACACACACACACACACACACACACAGGTCACTGCAGCCTAAAGAATTTAGCCTTAAAGAATTTGTTTCTGTGTGTGTGTGTGTGTGTGTGTGTGTGTGTCTGAGTCTGAATACCTGCATGTGGATCTGTACTCATTAAAGTGTGTGTGTGTGTGTGTGTGTGTGTGTGTGTGTGTGTGTGTGTGTGATCCCATTAAAACACCCTTCTTACAGGACTAATGATGTGTAAAGTCAGTCTTAATGATGGTGAAGAGTGTGTGTTTTGTGCTGGACAAAGATAGAATAAGATGAAATAGGCTGCAGACAGTCACTTGATTGTAGTGTGTCTCCAGCGGTGAAACTGAAGAATAAGTCACAGGCTGCTGCTGTTAAACGTGTTTAGAGTTAGTTCAAGGGCTTGAGAATCTCGTGGCATTTGAGGCCACATACAGCGCCTTGTTTACCTACCACACAACCATCCTCAAATATAATTGTCTGATGTCAGACATGAGCTGATGAAGCAGAAAAGCACCAATAATGCACCAGTCATCTAAGGGCAAATCCTACAGGAATATGTACAGAATTTGGAATCAGTCCTGAAAGATCCTAATGGGATCAAATAAAAATAAAATGTCTTACTGGATGATATTGAGATATTGAGTATTCTCTATAGTAACTTAGTTAACTTAGTTATAGTTAAAGGGATTCAAACAGGTTTTCTTATGTTAATTATAATGGCATATAGAACAATTTATTCTATTATTTTAATAATAAAATCTAAGTTTGTTTTAATAATATTAGCAATAAAAATGCTAAAACAAAATCAGTTATAATGCTTTGTGAATGGTTCTTATTCATTCCAATCATTCCAAATTCCAATAGGACTCCTGTATATACAATTAAATTACAATTAAATAAAATAAATAAGTAAATTAGAGTTTATCCAGCAGGCATTTGTTTAATTTGTCTTACATTTTCATGAAAGATTACAATGACAAACATCTTTTTTCTTTGGAATATCATGCTCTGATGAATCTTACAAAGCACAACCAGGGGTGCGTTTCCCAAAAACAACTATGGTCACAAGTTCCGTTGTTACCAATAGAGTTCAATGGAACTAACGACCATAGTTAGCTAACGATGATTTTGGGAAACGAACCCCAGGTCAATTAGTTGTTCATGCTGGAGCAATTTCTTTACTAATAGAACCACAATCTCTTTCTTTCTCTCAGATCTGAAGCAGAAATGTCTGGCAAGAATGTGTGTGAAGATGTAAGACGAGAACTGAGTTCATTTGTGGGTGACCGACATCTGAATTAAAATTTATGTACAGTATGTTTGAGAGAAAATGGGTTCTGTCAAACACTGAACTGCATTGTCATCATTGAATCTGTATAGTCTGTGCATCTATAGTGTTCAAATTGCACTTTGTCTCTCCTGAATATAAATAAAACCAAACATATTTACCCACGTTTGATTTTTAATGTAGTTTTACACCAACAAGCACACAGAAATCATCTGAATGAAAAAAAAAAAGATGGTGAATGAGATGGGAAAAATGATATATAAAAATGCTCATAAAAGCCATTCAGTACTGAGAGGCATCACTAAAATGTGTTCAGTGTCATTAAAAATGGATTAATACACCTAATACTTGTGTGCTTTGTATTTTTAGAGTTATTAGAGCATTGCATTGTTAGCAACATGCTTATTTCAAACTCCCTAGAAACCAAAAGCACACAAAGAATCATTTACAACCCCCACTTTCTGCTTGATCCTTACCTGAGTTCCACACACACACACACACACACAATGGTCAGTTGTTTAAGGAGGTAAATTCTCAGCTGGGGTCAGGACCTTTACCCTGCATAAAAGAGAGCTGTGTATGCGTGTGTGTGTGTGTGTGTGTGAGAGAGAGAGAGAGAGAGAGATCCCACTTCATCTCTTGTGTGATACAAACCTAAAGAGTGTATACTTCCTGCAGCCCTGTTACTATGGTGACCACTCTGCCTTTTGCCCTTTGACCTTTTAGAGTGTCCTAAATAGGCCTTTGTTCATTTTGGGATTGTTTTCTCATCTCTTACACGCACCTGCATTAGAAGAAGATTGCGAAGCACCGAGTTTGGATGTATGTGTCTCTGATTACTGAAGCTCTTTGGCCTCTTCACTGTGCTGGACTGAACCTAGGAATACTGGATGGTACAACTGATCGTTTAGTAGCAGATAAAGATGAGGCCGCTGTATCTTTTCCTCCTCTTCACCCTGCAGAAAGGTGAGAATATGGAAACTCTCTTCTGTCAGGAGCAAAGGTGCAGGTGAAAGTGCGTTCATCACCTTGAAACTGACATTTACATGATAATTATTTTTAGGTCTTACACTATTTTGATCAGCATATTAGAATGATTGAAGGATCATGTGACGCTGAAGACTGGAGTAATGGCTGCTGAAAATTCAGCTTTACCATCACAGGAATAAATTACATTTTAACATACTGTATATTAAGAAAGAAATTCTTATTATATTATTGTACAATATATTAAGAAAGAACCTTTAAGAAATTACTAGTGAACAAGACCAAAATTTTGTATTTTTATATTGTAAAAATGTTATATTGTTGTATTTCAACATATTTGTCAGTTATTTTAACAGTCAATATTCAGGGATAAAAATACTTTTACAATTTTAATATGAAATTGTACCTACAACTTTACTTAGCATCAAATTCTACAATTTGTTTTGTTCAAAATGCACTTTTTTAACAGAAAAAAAAATTGCCAGTTCATTAACCTTTAATTCACTGCACATTATAAAAGTATGTTTTTTTTTTAATTAAACATAAGATAATATAAATAAAAAATAAAAACAATAGTTCGATTTTGCATCAAATATATATATATATTATGCAATATTTGTACAGGTTATTTTTTAGGTTTGTTGCTTGTCTAAAAATACATAGGTATTTAGTTTCATTTCTAATGAAACTGAGTTCTTTTTTTTTCTTCTAATTTTTAAAATTAACCATTTTTAAAATCCAATAAAAAAAATACACTAAACAGAGTAGAGGGCACCCACTTCCAAAGCATTGGATTATATTAAGTAACTTGAGATAAATTAATAATGGATAACACAAAAAATAGTGTGAATAAGAGAAGTTTTTATTGGCTATCTAAAATATGCATTATGTGCTAGACAGTCTAATTTACTCAAGATTTCTTACAATATTTGGGGCAAACATTCTTATTTCTGTTGACATAATAGTACACAGCATTATTCAGTTTATTGGAATGTTATGGGGATAACTTATGAATTATCAATGTCAAACACATTAATTTAGGACAAACACTTTTCTTTGTGCAGTTCACGGCACTGCTGTTTTCTGCCCAGAAGCAAGTGACCTCAGTTCTGATGAGCTTCTGATTGGTGAGTTCCTTTAACAATCAAACAAATGCCCAGGAGAAATTATTACATATTATTATACATAAAATTAAACCACATATTAATCGTTTATTGTTAAAATAGATGTATGTTGGTGTGTGTTTGTCGCACAGGTTGTCTAGGTGTGCGGTTCACCTGGCTGTACGCTGTGTTTGATGACCTGCGGTCGGTGCTGGAGTTCGCGGTCAGTCTGCGGTGTGAGACCGGACTCTGTCCCGCGGACATCGACAATCACGGACATTACTGCAGCAACGCAAACACACGGAACACCGCGCGCAAGCACATACAGCCCGCCGACACACTCGACAGGTGAGAGATGGGAAGCGGATGAAATTAGACTCAGGAGGGGGTAGAAAGATTTAAATGGATTTATTAACTTCACAGTGGAGTCCGCACACACACACACACACATCTCATCTCTTGCTCGCACCCCTCTTTCTGTCTGTTTAGCTGCTTCTCTATGAAGTTGGTGAAAGAATATTAAAAATAAAAACAGGCAGAGCAGTGAAGTGTGTAAAAAACAAACACGCACTTTATATTAAAGTGCATATATTAATATAAATGCACACATATGAATATAATTTGAAATAAAGACACACACATACACCCACATTTGCAAGAACAATCTATGGTGAGATCAGAGGACATTAATGTTTTCATTTCCTTTCATTTTTCTTTTGCCGTCCTATTTTCTGTGAAGCTGTAGGCCTGTAAATAAAAATACACAAATAAATGGAAAATGAAATGATTGTGATTGTGTTGTAGGTGTTGTTTTACCCACTGGAGATGTTCTCAAGAGCTAAAGGAGAGAAACTGCAGTCGGAGGATACCAACATACCATAACTACACCTGCAGCTACAACTCCAGCTGTGGTACACACATATTTTCAAAACATGCCAGATTTTTGCCTTTCAAAGAGCCTTAAAGGAAGTTATTTTCAACTAAGGGATAAAAATATTTGTACTATATGCTTATAGAGCACTGTAGTGATGACATAATTTTGTGGGTTTCAAATGACCCTGGTTCCTTTCGACAAAAACCCAATAGCTTTTTCTATTCCTAAAAATAAGGTCTGTGACAAACAAACATTTATCATTTTTAAACATTCCGTTCATCGTGACAATCTTAACAAGTCAACTTCTAAGAGTTTGAAACCTAACTGCAATCAACATATGCAAAAAGCCCAATGACTTAAAGAAAATGGAACCAAAAGTCCTAAAATGCTAATTTGTTTCTGGGTTTTGGCCTACAAAAACACTGTCTATAGAGTCACTAACCAGTACAGTTTCTAGTGATCCTGAAGAGCTTGATTAGCTGGATCAGGTGTGTTTGATTAGGGTTGGAGCTAAACTGTGCAGAGCTGTGGCCCTCCAGGAATTGAGTTTGAGACCAATGCTCTAAATGGTTCCATAAAGAACCTTTAACATCTGAAGAACATTTCTGTTTCACAAAAGGTTCTTCAGATTATAAAAAGGTAAGAAAGAGATGGTTCTTTAAAGAACCTTTGACTGAACGGTTCTTTGTGGAACCAAAAATGGATCTTCTATGGCATTGCTGTCAAGAACCTTTCAAGCACCTTTATTTTTAAGAGTGTATAGTATTTATATGACATGATTAAGTTGCATCTATTAAGTGGAGAAAACAGTTGGTTGACCTCAATTCTGTATCCAACATTTGCAGATATGTTGGATTTTTGTGAGGAAGGATTCTGTCATTGTGATCGGATGGTTATAGACTGCATCAGCTCCAACCATCCAGTCACAAAACAGGTTGGAGGTAACAAACCAATCACAGCACAGACAGGTAACAGCAACAGCAGGTGTGCTCAGAAAAATATATTACATGAAAGCATAAGAACATTTTCATAGTTTTCATCTCTCTTTTATGTTCCCTTCAGACTCTCCCTTTGTGACAGATCTGCCTGATAATGATACCTATACTAATGATATGGTCAATGGAACAGGTGAGGCTGTTTAGACCCACATTTGTTCCTTGTTTTATCCTTTTTTTTATTTGTTCTATAGCTGTAAAGCACTTTGTTGCTTTTAAAATGTGCTTTATACAGTATAATTAAAAAAAAACAGCCATTTCAAAACATGTTTGGGGGAAATTATAGATTAGTCAAACATGAGAATGAGAGAGAGAGAGATTTAGTTACACTGATCATCTAACAGTGTGGTTTGTGTCTCAGACAGGGTGGACCTTTCTCCATCAGACATCGACATGGAGATCATGTTCTATGGTAATACACAAAAATACCAATACCAATAAACATAAATAAATATAATAGTTTTTAAATAATTATAAAATTACATATATATTTTATATACATTTATAAATAGCTAGATAAAAAATCTAAACCTTTTGTAATTTTTTGTGATTTTTTTTTATATAGGAAATTAGCAATGGTGAATTAAATTGATCAAAAGAGACAGTAGACAGTTATAACATTTATATGTTATGAAATATTTCTAATTCAAATAAATGCTGTTCTTTTGAACTTTCTATTCATTGAAGAATCTTCTAAATCATGGTTTCCACAAAAATATGAAGCAACACAACTTTCAGCAGAATGTTTCTTGAGCACCACCAGATCAGCATATGAATGATTTCTGAAGGACCATGTGACACTAAAGACTAGAATAAAGGCTGCTGAAAATTCAGCTTTGCATCACAGGAATACATTACATTTTAAAATATGTCCAAATTGAAAACAGTTCTTTTAAATTGTAATAATATTTCACAATATTACTGTTTTTACTGTGTAGAAATATTATAATAAATAAGATACAAGATGAAAATCCAGCTGTAATTTTGCATAAGAACACTACATGAGAAACCTTAAGCAATTATTAGTGAACAAGATGCACTCTGTTCTTAAGGATATTTTTAAATTTCATATAAAATACCTCCCTCTTTTACTCTTTGTGTTTCAGGAGTTAATGGCACACTGAATGAGACTGTGAGTAACTCCACCAATGAGTTGGTGCTAGTTAATGGTTCTCAGAGCAGCAATATCCAGAGCACAAAGTACCCTGGGATATTTCAGTCAGGTAAAGTGCTTCACTGAACTTATATTTAGACTCTTTTCTGTAGCCCAGAGGGTGATTTTTTTCCCCTCACATCGCTAGTTCTGAGACCTCCAGTAATCCTCATCCACCTAAAGACTTCATTGATCTAAGCTGAACTTCATCTTCAGGTCCAGAGGAAGAGGAGAATGAAGCAGAGGAAAGAGAAATGGACAGAAACTCAGAGAGAGGAAGTATAGTTGAGAGAGAGGAAGAGGAGGCAGTAGAATATGAAGATGGTAAGAGTGTGCCGTTTTTTTACAGCCTGAGTTACAGCCTCAGATGCACTGTGTTGGTTTATGCATTTTGAGCTTTTAGCTAGTCACAAACAAATTTATCTCAGCTTGTACAGTACATCAAGGACTTCTTTGAAATTCCAGCACACTCACTGCTCAGTGTTCAAAAAAACACTTGATCAAATGTGATCAAATTATTCTAAATGACGACAAGCCTTTAAACCCCACAATTTGAGTTCAAGTAAGGCTCTTAGCATTTCTATTACTTCCCTTTTTGTAGCTGCAGCTGCCTTCTAATTCTTAATTAAGCAATTTAAAATAAAGAAAGAAAGTCTATATGTAATGACTAAAGATGTAAATCAAGAACCAATGCCATAAATTACTCAATAAGAACGCTAAGTATCAGAAGCAAAACTCATTTAGTACAATAATTATTTAAAACAAAAATGCACACATTAAAAGAGATAGTTCACCCAAAAATGAAAATTCTGGCATCATTTTGCTTCCAAGAGTGTATGACGTTCTATTGTCTGCACCAGTGTTATTTTAGCATAATTTATATAGCATTATAACATTGTTTAATATTTATAAATGCTTTTTTTATTTTGTATTATATTTTTATTTTTCATTTTAATTTCAGTTTAAGTTTTTTTGAATTATTATAGTTATTTAGCTTTAATTTATATTTATTTCAGTTTTAATTTTAGTAATATTAATACTTCAATTTTAACTTTTATTTTATTTCTGTTAGTTACCAAGGCAACATTTCTAATTTATGTGTACATTTTTTAAGTTTAATTTTTTTCATAAAATATTTTTTATTTCAACTTTATTTAAAAAAGACAAAAACATTTCTAATAGTTTTAGCTGTAATTTAGTTAACAAAAACAATACTGTTCGGCACAGTACAAAAGAAGATATTTTTAAGAATGTTTCAGCTGTTTTTGTTTATATAATGAAAGTCAATGAGGACTAAAACAACAACAAAGACCTTGCATTCTTCCCTTCAAAATCAAATGTATAGAACTCAACAGAAGGGTCGCAATAATTCTAAATTATACAGTTATTATAATATATAAATAAACATTTCATCTTAAAACCACTTTCTGTATTTTAGTTACTGCTGTGCCGACGACAGAAGAGCCGGGCAGAGACAAACAGGAAGAAGAAATCCCTACTACCCACAATGCAATGGAGTGGAGCACAAACAGTGAGCATTTCTTATACTGAAAATGAATTTGCAAAAACATTCAGCATGTTCTCTGACTGTAATATTTTGGTTTTATGACAGATGAGACGACTATTAACATAGCACTAACTGCAACCACAGAATCACAGACTGTCACAGAATCACCAGATACATACACAAACACACATCCTAACACACACACTCCTCACTATACACCTCACACAACACCAACAACTCACACACAAGCATCTGAGGACGACGACGCTTCAAAACCTGTCACACACACACCAGCACATACTACAACTAATGACCTAACTGACATTGCCAAACCGTATGTCAGCCCACCTTTACACATCACAACAGAAGAAAAGAGTGATGAGTCACAAGAGGAGAGAGAAGAGGAACAGGAAATGACAGCACGTGACAGAGAAACAGAAGAACATTCAACAAAAGCCAGTCAAAGCCCTTATATAGTTCTGATGACCACACCCACTAAAATAACCACCAATCAATACTCACATCCCAAAACAGCCCTGCCAACAGCCACCAATAAAAACACAGTAGCTGCAACCACTTTGGTGCAACACACATTAATGAAAGGAAGTGAGGAAAAAGAGATATTGATTGAAGAGCTGGAGAAGACGAGTGAGGAAGATAAAGAGACTGACAGAGAGAGTGATTTAATAGGTGACTTGAGCACAACCAAACGGACAACTCAAACACAAGCCAACACAAAGCCATCTCTATCTGAAGAGGATGAAAGGCACAAGAAAAACAGTAAGGAAGATCTAAAAAGTGATGAAGAAGGAGATGAATCGGTGAAAACCCAAACCACCGTGATCCCATCCAGGGTCAAAGAGGTCAGTCCATCCACATGGATCATTCCAGCGCTGTTCCCTAAACCTCACAGCGTATCACCAAGACCAACAGCTCACACAGCTGCAAAACCAACTAAGAACCACAAGACCACATCTACAGCTCCTCACAAACCCATCAGCACACGGACCACAACATCAGGCCTCGCTGCTGTTGAAACCACCCCCCATCCCCAGAAACCTCCAGCCCTGGACCGCTCGCCGTCATTGACCACTACAGCACAGCAGGAGTCCGCTGAGGAAGAGGAGCAGGAGAAAGAGGAAGAGCCATCTGACAGCTCACAGGAATCAGAGAAAATTGGTAATGGTGACAATCCACATCAGCAGCTCCAATAAAAACAATATGATTTAACCAAGCAGGACGTGTTCCTGATTCAACAGTCTGTGAAAATGGTCAATTAGGTTGATATAAGGATGTGATGACGCATTTTTACAGTTAATAATGTTGTAAACCTAGCAATAGTTTTTTATATCTTCATATAAAAAAAATGTTTTATAACACTATACTTCTGTTTTATTACTTTGGCATTAATTTACAGAAAACTGGTTAACGTTGTTTCCGATACAACAGCTGAGGGAGTGATGGCAAATATGACATTCTCTCTTTTGACCAATGTAAAAAATATTTTTTCCCTCTTTTGTCATTTAAACACTATTTTAGATTTTTTTCTCTTGCTATTGGGGCAAATGGGGGCTCAAAACTTATATTTGTTGTACAGTAGTTTCTGTTCACGACTATAGAAGTTGTCCACTTACACTTCAAGAACCCTGGAACTGTGAAGAGTCCAAACTTGTTTGTGAAATCAGAGGAAAATGATTGGCAGATGATAACCCTGTTCCTAAAATCTAATTGGTTGATTGGTATGGTAATGTTGTAGCAGGATGTTCATCCAAGAACTTGTCCTGCTTGGGTAAATTATGTTAAGCCATTGTCCAAACACTCCTGCACATCCATCTGTACTCCAGAGAAATCAGTTTTGTGTATTTGTGTGTGTTTCCCAGAGTCTCACCAGGTCTGGAGACGGGCGGCGCCGCTCTTTGCCTGGTCTTTATTGGAGGCTGCTGGACTGTCAGATGTGCAGCAGCAGCAAGATGACTCTGAAGGTGAGAAATATAGAGAGAAATGGACAAAAACATACATAGGTCTTTCCACTAGTCTAAAAGAAACTTGTTATAAAGGCAAAAAAGCCTAAAATCTTTGTTTTGCACTTAAATACACGTCACCTCTGTTTTTCAGCACATCCACACAAAGCCGAAGCCAACTGTAGTCTGATTAACTTGTATTCATGCTGCACAAAGTCAAGATACAATTGCATTACTTACAGTAGGTCTGTTAGTCTGACTTCACAAAACTGCCTGGTATATTTTCAGTCAGACTAAACAGTTTACTTGCCAATTTAAAAATGCAAATTAATGCTTTAGTGCAGCTAAAACTATTATGCGTGTAAACATACTTATATTGGATAAGTAACAAACAGACACAGAAATGATGACAGAGAAATGGCAAGATGCCAAAATCAAAGAAGCATTAATCTGTGAGCGCGTGCGTTTTTGTGACAAATGAGGACATAAATTTGTATAATGTATGACATAGGTATTACAAGGAGAAGGTGACTTATGAGCCCCATGTCCCCACTTTTCAAAATGCTTATAAATCATACAGAGTGAGGTTTATTTTTTGAGAAAGTGAAAATGCAGTTTCCTGTGAGGGCTAAGTTTAGGTGTAGGGTTGGTGTAGGGCAATAGCACATACAGTTTGTACAGTATAAAAACCATTACGCCTATGGGATGTCCTCATTTTTCACAAAAACAAACGTGTGTGTGTTTGTAGAGTGCAGCACTTCTTTCCTCCAGTACAGTGCATCTGGTCAGGTGTTGAGGGACATGTCTGCTCTGGGAGAAATGCTGTACTGTCTGACCGGACGATGTCCTCATGAGTATCAACACTACGGCTGCTACTGTGGACAGCAGGGGACAGGAAACCCAGTGGACCAGTTGGACCGGTCAGAACACACAAACACACGCATCTTCACTAGCAAAACCGCTGGCTTCAGTTAGGATAGGCAGTTATCAGAAGTTTGGGGTCAATAAGATTTTTTTTTAAATAAATGAATACTTATTTATCAAGGACGCATTAAATTGAGGAAAAGAAGTGACAGTAAAGACATTTATATTGTTTTAAAATATTTCTATTTTAAATTAAAACTTTGCATTCATAAGAATCCTGAAAAAATTTCCACAAACTTATTAAGCAGCAGAGCTGTTTTTAACATGTTTCTTGAACACCAAATCAGCATATAAGAATGATTTCTGAAGGATCATATGACACTGAAGACTGGAGTAATGATGCTGAAAATTCAGCGCTGCGTCACAGAAATAAATTACATTTTTAAATATATTCAAACACAAAACTGACATTTTAAATTGTAATAATATTTCACAATAGTACTGTTTTACTGTATATTGTTTTACAATAATAGATCAAATAAATGCAGCCTTGGTGAGCAGAAGAGACTTTGAAAAACATTAAAAAAATATAACTGACCCCAAACTTTTGAATCTATCTATATCTAGGATAAAAACTAAAATCCACTATGTATGTGTTATAAAGAAATCAGTCGTTTCTTTTCAAGCATTTAAGCAATCAAAAGCTTTAATAAGATCATAAGAAACACAGAATAAGTTAAGGGTGGCCAAGCTATTGAGTGGTAGTGTGTGTGTGTATATATATATATATATATATATATATATAGATGTACACACAGACAATTAAATTCAGTGAAGCTCTGTTGTGTCCTTATTGTCCTTGACGTGTCTCTGTGTCAGGTGCTGCTTTCTGCAGCAGTGCTGTTTGGAGCAGCTCATTGTTCTGGGCTGCAGGAAAAACAGAAAACTCAATGCTCACATCAGCTGCCACAATGGAAAGCCTCGATGTATGGTAACACACACACACACACACACACACACACATGTTCGTTTTTGTGAAAAGTGGGGACATCCCATAGGCGTAATGGTTTTTATACTGTACAAACTGTATGTGCTATTGCCCTACACCAACCCTACACCTAAACCTACCCCTTACAGGAAACTTTGTGCTATTTCAGATTTTCAATACACTCCATTCTGTGTGATTTATAAGCGTTTTGAAAAGTGGGGACATGGGGTAATGTCCTGAAAAGTCACCTTCTCCTTGTAATACCTATGTCATACCTTTGTCATTATACAAATCTATGTCCTGACTTTTCACAAAAACGCGCACACACACACACACACAATGCATGCAAAAAATACTATGAACATTTTTCCTTGGAGGTCAGTTTTGTGTTAATGATTGTGTTGTGTATGTGTGTCAGGTTCAGGTGCGAGTGTGTGTGATCGACTGCAGTGCATCTGCGATCGTTCGACTGCTGAGTGCATGGCGGCTTCACACTACAACCACTCAGTCACCTCCTCGTGTTCTGGGCCCCGTGCAACATGCCACCGTAAGCCTCATTCTTCAGCACAATCAGCCAATCAGGACTCCAGTGAGGAGAGCAATGAAATGACCCCAGCTCGGCCTCAAGTGAACACACAGAACACACATGTGCAACCACACGCACCTGCACTTGACAAAAAACCCACACACAGCAAACCAGAACTGGACATCGAAGAGGAGGAGGAGGAAGAAGAGGAGGAAGAGGAGGAGCCAGGAAAGGAAAAAGAAGAAGAGGAGGAGGAGGAGGAAGAAAAAGAACAAGAAGAAGAGGAGGAAGAAGAACTGGAGCAGTAGAATGAGGCAGTTCTATAATTTTGATATTTTCAGGGAGCTCTCAATAGAGGAATCAGTCAGAAAGGATGTCATGCACATTTAATGAAAAGTTAAGCTCAGTCTGAACTCACTCAGTATCCAGCGGCCACAAAAGATCACCCAAGATATGCTGCTCCTCCTCTGCTGGTGCTTGACCTATTAAAAGACTGTTTGTGCTGGATCATAAATGCCAGCAGTTGAATTTAGATATTTCTCAGTATTTTTTATCCACTTGTAACTGATGTCTTAAAAATAAAGGCATTTATTATGTAAAAATTAGTTTTATTTCATTTAGTAATTTTTATACTTCAGCTTAAACTTTAGATATTTTTCTAGACGTCATTTCTAATTTTTGTTTAAGTTTTTCAGCTAATATTTGTTTATTTTAGTTTAGCTTATTTTAATTAACAATCTTCTTAAGTAGGTTTAGTTTCAGTTAAAAACACTGGTCTGCTCTCAAATGGTCTCTGTCTCAAAATGACAAGAAGGCCAAAACAAACAAAAAATGTTTAGGTTAATCTCATGAAAAATATCAAGAAATGTCAGTCATGTTTCACAAAAAATAAATAAATAAATAAATGAAATATGTATGCATAAAGTGAAAAAGAAGCTTATTTGCAGAAACATTCTACAAAATTCCCAATCCTCAGTAGCCTTCTGTAATGTAATGCAAAAAAGATCATTTTCAGTACTGTAATGTGAAATAAATTATACATTATTTAAATATTATTTAAAAGTACATTTAGGTACAATTGTAAGTATACATCATAGTAGTTTTCAATGTATTGAATTTAAACTGATTTTAATTTAAAAAAAAATTGTGGCCTTCTTTGATGAGAATGTACAAAAGAAATCAGAAACTAAGTATTTAAATACAAAATCTTTATTAAGACTTTAAGATCTCGTACATAAAATCTCATTGCACATTAATGTGGCAGACACTGTCAGACAGCGAACCTGAATATGGCTAATTAACACCTAGCGTTTTCATGGGAACATTTATAATCATGTATTGTAGCAACACTGCAGTGGTTCGTACCGTTACCCATTTCAAATCTAGCATGATGCATGTAGACATACGCCTGTCCTCTGGACTATCTTCACACAGAAGATTACACAACCATTTCTGTTCCATATCGACACATCACCATCAACCTGAAACCTAACGCATCTTATTCTTTACCTCTCTCCCATTCAAACAGGAAAAAAAAAATCATTGTTGAGTTACAGATAAAACATAACTAAAGATCAGTTTCAGACAAACCATGTGATACATACTAAAGTACCGTAAAGTTCCACCGAAGATGAAAATAAAACATATCTTGTGAATTACACTAATTATGATATTAGCAGTTACAGTAAGACCCTTAACAAGATTTCCCTTCACTGATGTAAAACAAAAACAGCATGCAAAAAATAGACATTGTATCCTTTTGACACACACACACAGACACACACACACACATATCTCTAAAGGTGCGTTACAGATGATGTGTCAGAGAAACAACACATTCCTATTTCATATTACACCAAAAATATATTGCATTATTCTACAAATTATGATTTTATATGTCTACAGAAATAATGTGCCTGATTTCATCACAGCATTTTACGCATTTTGTCGCAAAGCAACTTCTAGTGAAATGCAGCAAGTTACTGAGAGAAAAACACAACGGCCAAAGGTCAACTACTGACTATTTCTTGTCCACCAACATTTTGTCCCCGAAATCCTTCCATTAACACTTCAGAAGTCCTTTAACAGCCTGGACAGATCAGAAAATCTGCCACCTTGCAGTCATCAACTCGGATATTATGGAAATTATAGGAGACAAAAAATCGATCCTATTGCGAATTTAGAACAAGCCACCTCTGAAGTTTAACCTTTAAATAATTCAAGACATTCTTTACTTTCTGTGCATACAAATCCCACGATGAAGTGCAAGTCTCTGGTCACAAACAGTCGAACCATTGATTTCACAGGCCAAAAAAATGGCAACAGCATCGCATTCATAATCAGCATACAAATGCACCAAATCTGCAGAATAAACACCCGTCCGTTCACTTGCCATTCCATCCACAAAAATACATTCACAAAACAAAGACAAGCCAATCATATGACAACAAACCCCCAGAATCCATGAAAAGCACCTCAGAATCAACCAAAATGTCCTAAACGGTCGTGCATAGACACGTTTCTACCAGCTAAACGCAACTGAAATTGATCACAGCTCTCACCACAGGAAGCACAGATGATGTGAAACATTTCCAGCAAAGTATTTCAGCATCTAACAGTCACAAATAAATTGTCAGAACTCAGCATGACACGTTTTTGTCCAAGATAGATGAATAAAGTCACCTGAAAAGCAAAAAAAAAGCATTTTAACGCCCTTGTGGCTCGATGTAAAAACAGCTGGTTGATGAATGCAGATCATTTTATCACTGATATCCATCATTTTTTGGGTTCCAAGTTTTCTAGAAACTGTTCTGAGGTTTGAGTTCAAAAACACAGCGGTGTTCCCGCCCTCAAAGGGAATTCAGTTTCTGATTGGCTCAAGATTTGATTGGCGGCCATGTGTGGCCATAAAGGAAGGGTGTGGGCAGAGCTCTTTGGTGATGAAAAGCAAATGTTTTGGTTTCTCTATACAGTGAAGGCAAAATGGAGAGCATAGTGATCACTAAGAACTCTGGGTGAACAAAAGCCCCGTTGACATCCACAACATCGAAGTTAAAGGCTAACTGTAGATTAATAAAGGCCTAAACTCACAAACGTTTGCAGTGAAACATTGGCTAAGCCATGCAAACAGAACACAAATAACACGCTGCAACTATCAGCAATCATTTCATCTAAAAGTATATATATGTATTTGTCAAAAATAGCCTATACTATACACTATAATCATTTATATAGGAGAGATTCAAGCGAGCAGAAATCTATTGTATGTTCAAATCTCTCTGCTGATGATGGCTTAGAAATGACTTAATGATAATAAACTAGCACTTAAGCTAATGCTAGCAATTAAGTTTCCTTAATGCAGCCAGAGTGAGCCATTTTCTAAATGACTCCTATGAATCTATACATTAAGAAGCTAAAGAATCAAGTGTTCAAAAGTCTCAGTTTGATTCCTAGAGCTGCCTTTTAGTGCAAGAATCAAACTGAAAACCACACACATAAGATTTACATGATTCTACAGAGCTGGTGTATGATTGGACAGCTGGTTGTAAAGTCTGCGTGCTGATTGGTGCAGAATGGAGGCATGAAGCGCCTGTCCAGTTCGCACCCCTTCTCTCTGCTGGACATGAATGTATGTGACGTTTATAGTGAAAGGTGCCTAATGAAGATGAGTGGCTCAGGTGAGTTTAAGGTCACAGGACTAAACATACAGAGTGATAAAGGTCAGTGGTCACATGTCAAAGTTGAGTCTGTGTGATAGAGTTAAGGTGAAAGGTCATGGTTCAGTAGACGCAGAGATCAGGGAACTTCATTTCGTAGACTGGCACAGACTGGTACTGGGCGTGGCCTGACGTCACCGTCAGGGTGCCCGATGGGCTCGGGGGAGGGCTGATCAGAGATGAATAAACAAAACAACCAATCAAATATCAGTTCAGGCTGAAAATATTAGATGACAAACATTATAATTAAATATTATACTTTCTGAAATGAGTTCAACTTACCGAATGGTGAGTTCAAATATCTGAGCCAAGCGATCGTGCAGCATGTTGGCCTGAAAACACACACAGGAAGTTCAAATGCTGCGTCAAGGGCTTCTAATTACCACAACACAGATTTACACCAATTATATCTAAGCTCAATGTCCCTTTTGATCCATTTAATGGGTCCTTGTTGAATAAAAGCATTAATTTTCTTAAACAACAACAAAAAATGTCCACAAACTTTTGAACAGTAGAACACACAAGCTGTACCTTGGACTCGCAGTGGGCGGCAATCTCCTCAAACGGAGCTTTCTGGAACTTCTCCATCACCTGCCGTCTCCTCTCCCTTTCCTGTTCTTCCAGACCTGTGGTATCTGAGAGAGATGGAGAGACATCAGACGCTAACACACATACAAACACACACCAACACTGAGCAGACACTAATCCACACATACCGATGGCCTTCTTCAAGGTCTCAAACGTGATCTCCTCTGCAAGCTGAGACTACAGGATAAACACAAATATGTTCTTTAGTCTAATTCTTAATGCTGAACAACTCAAGCATGATTAAACTGTGTCCAGTGTACCTGATCGGGCAAGCTGTTGGAAAGGATGTCAACTTGGAGAGAAATAGTGTCGACAAAACTCTTCCTACGGGGCAGCCGGTCTTCATCTGTGGGTCAAAAGTCAATGATATAAATGGTTGAAGCTTTAAGGACTGAAATATTTCCGATCATGCACAGATTCGACCTGGATTTGTGCTAAACTAAACCCAGTATTCGCATATGTGATATATGGGTTTAATTCACCTCTTATTCATGAAGGGAGGTGAATTTCCCAAAGCGTAATCTCACTGACTGCTCATGTTTAATGAATGTAATGTTCAGGCAAAGCAGCATGAAAGTATTATTAAACAGAAGGAAATGCAAATCACACAAACACAGGCAGCAATCACAGCAAAATAAGTTTCAGAACAAAAATTCATAAGTAAAAGTGAGAGTTTCAGGGCAAGAGTGCTGATGACACATCATAAGTAAACCAACTCTATAAACAACTCATTTCAGAAAACTATTCCATCATAGAATTCCATCAAAACATCCCTTTCATGTTGTCCTATTAAAATATATACAGTGTGTATATGTATATACACACACACACACATATATATATATATATATATATTTATATATACACACACACACATATATATATATATATATATATATATATATATACACACACTGTATATATGTGTGTGTGTGTGTGTGTTAAAAATTACCATTGTGTAATTAATATTAAAACCTCACCTATTCATTGTAATATTAATAATAATCTATTCTGAAATCATTTTAGTCCTTTTTTCACTCAAATGAAAATTTATGAAAATTTATGTAACAATGTAATTTATTCTTGTGATGGCAAAGCTGATTTCTCAGCATCATTACATTTAGTCTTCAGTGTCACATGATTCTTCAGAAATCATTCTAATATACTGATTTGCTGCTCAAGAAACATTTATTTTTATCAGTGTTAAAAATTGTTGTGCTGCCTAATATTTTTGTGGAAATCTTGAAACATTTTCTTCTAGGAGACTGAATATAAAGGTTAAAAGAACAGCATTTATTTGTACTATTATCAATGTCTTTGTCACTTTTGATCCATTTAATGGGTCCCTGTTGAATAAAAGCATTAATTTTCTTAAACAACAACAAAAAAAATGTCCACAGACTTTTGAACAGTAGTGCATAAATGCCAATATATGGCTTATTGGGCTAAAAATATTAAAATCGTATAATAATAAATATCTATTATGAAATCATTTTAGTCCTTTTTTCACACAAATCAGCACTGAAAATGTAAAAAAAAAAAAGAAGAAAAAAAAAAAAAGGAATCTGTGACCATATTTATGTGTAAAATAAACCCTCTACTCAGGTCCAGAAAAGGCCAATAAAATGTCAAATGATGCTTCATCAGTACTCTCCCTGAGACCCAAGCTACTGAACTATGAGCTCGAGCCGGAGTGTGTTCTCTCTTTAACCTACCAGTAACACCGTCCAGATGACAGCAGCGTACAAAACATTAAACCAGTTAAACAGGACTAATTTATCTCATTACACAATATACCTGCTGTATTTTTTATCTCAATGCTGAAATTTATTTAACAACATATTCAGGAGCTACAGGAAATCTGTCACGGCTTCTACAGACGAGAGGAAGTCTACATACGTAACTATGAAAAACATACAGTTGGGCTAGGGAGAAACTAACTACATATTCTTGCTATTCACTGAACTTTCTATCCACACACACGGACAGGTGACCTCACTAACTCAGTGATGGTACCTCTGGATGTTTGTTTGCATCTGTGCAGAATCTTTCCTACCGTGTACAGGACTACAGCGCAAACACACAGACAGAGAGAAGGCAACAGTGAATGAAGCGGGTGAATTCTCATGTGACAAGGAAAGATCTTCAAGAAGTTAATATTAGTATTATTGTAGAGATTTAGAGGGACTTGGTGATTAATTGTAGCACCAGATTCTTGGCTGGAATACACTACACGTCTTTCAAAATCTGAACAGATTTTAAAACACTAGGCATCATACACTTGCCGACTTTGTAAATGGATACAGAGAAAAACTGGGCATCGACTGAGGATCAAGCACTACCAGACTTTCAAGACTTTCCAAACATAACAATCTAATGCAGAAACATGCGCTGACAAATCTGCTCAAAATATCAAACGTGTCACATCCTCTGACTGGATGGAATCAAAGTCTGAAGTCTGTACCCATCATACACAATCATACGAGATTTTCTGTGAAATCTGTCAAGTACTACTGCCCAAAATCTGCAGGCTGGATACGACTTTCAGCTAGTAGACATAGAGGCAGCAGCAGGCCCCCCCCACGGACATCCCTGTGCCCCCTCTCCGGACCGAGGGGGACGGTTGGACTTGAGTTTAGCGTTTATAATAGTCTAACTCATACAACTGCCTGTTATTGCTTCTGATTGCTTTTAGATGGAAAAGCTGCCCATAACTCCTGGTCTAGGATCTGTTTTCTTCGTAATAATAGCCTAATGAAATAGATTTGGCAAACAATCCAGTGTACCTGCCTTTCTGCTTTGGAAAGTGTCAAATGATTTTACAATGCACTTTCCCAGAGGTGAGCAATGCAGCCAATCACAGACATGTTTGTTGATTTCTACAACGCAATGGCCAATCAGAGGTGTTTAGGTTGGAATCCACCCACTCACCGCTCCAGTCACTGCTTTTTGTCCAGTGCTGAGTTCTATCATGCTCATAAATTCTTTCTAACAAAGACATTAAAAAAAAAGATTCATTGTGTAGTCATATTAAAATGGAACTTTGTGAGATCGTGATGAATGAGTGATGGTTTTTAATGAATGTAAAGGGAGCGCTCTTTGCATGCTGTATATGATAATATATTCAGAATTTAAATAAAACTTGTTTTTCATGCTTGAAAAGCGGCCACGTACGACACAGAGATAGCTAACTACTACACTATATACACTGCTCAAAAAAATTAAAGGAACACTCTGAAAACACATCAGATCGCAATGGGGAAAAATATCATGCTGGATAAGGATATCTATACTGATATAACCTGCTCTCATCTGTGAAAAGCACAGGGCGCCAGTGGCGGACCTGCCAATTCAGGTATTCAATGGTAAAGGCCAATCAAGCTCCACGGTGCCAGGCAGCGAGCACAGGGCCCACTAGAGGACGTCGGGCCCTCAGGCCACCCTCATGAAGTCTGTTTCTGATTGTTTGGTCAGAGACATTCACACCAGTGGCCTGCTGGAGGTCATTTTGTAGGGCTCTGGCAGTGCTCATCCTGTTCCTCCTTGCACAAAGGAGCAGATACCGGTCCTGCTGACGGGCTAAGGACCTTCTACGGCCCTGTCCATCTCTCCTAGACTAACTGTCTCCTGGAATCTCTTCCATGCTCTTGAGACTGTGCTGGGAGACACAGCAAACCTTCTGGCAATGGCACGTATTGATGTGCCATGCTGGAGGAGTTGGACTGCCTGTGCAACCTCTATAGGGTCCAGGTATCGCCTCATGCTACCAGACACTGACCCTAGCCAGATGCAAAACTAGTTAAAAATAGTCAGAAAAGATGAGTAGGGAAAAAACGTAAGTGGCCTCCACCTGTAAAACTATTCCTGTTTGGGGGTCGTCTCATTGTTGCCCATCTAGTGCACCTGTTGTTAATTTCATTAACACCAAAGTAGCTTAAAGTAATTAACAACCCCCTCTGCTACTTAACTGACCAGATCAATATCCCAGCAGTTTAATTGACTTGATGCTATACTCTAATTAAAAAGTGTTCCTTTAATTTTTTTGAGCAGTGTAGATAAAAATAATTTCAGAAGAACAGAGTGATGTGATTTTGCAACCGAGCCTGTTCCAAACGCAGGATTTAGTTAAGGAAACGCTTATTAATTATTTGTATTGGCTGCCATGCCAAATCATGCACACCTGCTTGCTTTTCTGTTTAATTTAACAGTGTTTTGTGAACATATATGCTTTAATAACAAATAATTGTAACACTTTACAATAAGGTTCCATTAGTTAATGTTAGTTAATGTATTAAAGTGTATTAAAGTGTTAGTTAATTATTGTAAAGTGTTACCCAAATAATGTATTTTTGTGTTACCCCCCCCCCCCACCCCACCCCACCCCACCCCCGAAAACATATGAAAGCCTCCGAAAGTTGTGTGTCCTGGCGCCGGGCCTGGGCAGCAGATCAGGCCAAAAATCTGGGCAAAAGATGTGTTGTGTATTCCAGCTGTAAGTACGGTTAACTGTTTAAAGACAGCACGAAATGGCATTCACAATTTTAATTTCATAATGTGACATTTTCATCTGAAATGAAATATTCAATTAGAGACAGGACAAGAATTTATTTTACCCTCTGTGATTTTTGAGTGGACAGGAAAATGTTATACTATTCATAAATATTATTGCTTAATCAAAAAAGTAATTTCATAGGCAGAAAATATTATATTTTTATATATATAAAAAAATTGTTAAAAAATTAAATGTCAATACAGAGTTAATTAGCATGTAATGTTACTGCTTTAGATTTAATCTTGGATACTGAATTAAATCAGATAATGTCTTTATTTTGCACAGTACAGAATGGTATTTACCTGTAACCTGGGGTATGTATGGTATAGCCAGTCTCTCTACATTATATCCAGGTAAAGACAGAGCTTCTGCCAGATCAGCCGTCTGAAAATACAAACCAACATCGTCCCGGTCTAAAGAGTCTGGGAGCCTGATCCACACACAAACATACAGATACACACAAGGAAAGAGACCTGAAATGAGTTATGCCATTGTTATTATTCATTATTAAAATCGACAGATTTAAGCTATGGGTGATATTAAAATCCAATACTACTGTGACTAAATAAGTTAAAATTTTAAAATAAATCAATCATTTTAAAGGCTACAAGTAAATTTAGGATTCACAGCATTATAAATATCCATTAAAAATGGATATTGATTTTGAGTAGTAGATGAAGGCAAAGGAAAAATTAGAGGAAATGCGCCTGCATAATTAATGATATCAATACATTTAAAAAAATCTTTATTATCAGCTGATTACTGATATAGTCCTGTAGTAAAAACACATTCACAGAAATACTCACACACACTTCTCTCTGAAGACGTGTTCAGGCAGAAGATACGGAGCATCTAGACTTCTCATCTCAATCACCTGACAGGAAGAAAAGGAGTTACAGGATGTTGTATGTAGGATGCGTGTGTGCCGTAAGCATGTGCGCACATTTACCTTGCTGACGTGTTGGCAGAAAGGGGGATTTGCAATCATCTGACTGAGGAAGTTGAGGTATGCGGCGACCAACGCCATGATTCCACAGCGAATAAACATTGGCATGTTCTCCTCGTTCGCCAGGGCCATATCCTTCAGCCAATCAAAATAGAGATTAGCATAATAAATAGGAAATCTGGGAGAAATTGCTTCTGCTAAGTCTGTTCGGATTCAAATCTAAATGAATGACTGCTAAATGAATGACTGTCAATGTAGGTGAGCATACCTGCAGGGCGATGGACAGGCGCATGAGATCAATCATCACCTCCTCATTGGCCAGTTCAATAGTGATCAATGCCAGAGCTGTGAAGAGCAGCTCAAAGTTCTTCTGCACGTTATCTTCCTCCTTACAGCCCAGATAGATGTGTCTGTATAGCTGCTGCCCATGCTGGAGAGAGAGAAAGAGCAACAGTTTAAGGGCTGTGGTTCCACATGTGAGCAGTTGTGACGTCTGTGTGCGTTTATGAAGTCTTGTACCTTTTTCATGAAGACCACATCCTGTTTGGAGATTTTTTCTCTCTTGAACTTCAGAGCAGCTACATTAGGAATAATCCTACACACAAACACAAAGGAAATGGTTTAGAAAGCATTTATTCTGATGCATCAGAACACACTCTCACCTAAAACTGCTGGCACCAGTGTTATGTTATTATTGCTTAATAAACTACTAAACTTTAAAAGTTGTTTTCGTTAATTGGAATAAAGCTTAAAAAATAATATATGAATATTAAATATAAAAACTTGGCAAGTAAATGAAATAAAATATGTTAAAGTAAAAGCACTGCAATTACCAAAACTGAAATAAAAATACAAAATTACTTTAAATTTAAAATAAATACATAAAAATCAAATATACAAAAAAGCACAACAAAATTACTTAACATTTTAAATAAATACATGAAAATCCAAATATTTAATATATAAAAATATCTCATGCAAAATATTAATAAATAATATAATAGTATATCAATAATAAAAATAAAACTGGTCATGTCAGTCAAGTAAAACTTTTAATTTTGATTGATCTCATAATTTTCAAGGAGTAGTTAAGAGTTATGAGAATATATTGCACTATATTAATACAGATTAGATTCACGATACTTATATGGTGCTTTTGTGTACTTTTTAAAGTTTGACCTCGTCTACATTTGCTTTCTTAAATTAAAAAAAAAAATTTGTGGTCTATAAAAGAAAGATCACATACTGACTTTTAAAACAACATGAGGTTGACTAAATAAAATTTTCATGTTACAAAAAGAATTTCAACATACAAAAAAAATTGCAAAAAAGAAGTTAAACATCCCAAATGTGTTTGATTTATAAATGAATAACCCATAAAAACGGATAAATACTCATAAACGCTTGCAGGAATCATGATACATGCACTGCAGCTCCACTCAGCTTTAATCAGGTTTTACAAATCACACTGAACATATTGAAACAGTTACATGTCAACTTGAATAAATGCATTTACAGCATTAAAAAAAGGTGTTAAATAATTTAATTAATCACAGGTGTTAACGCATTAACTTTTGACAGCCCTAGTTTTCGCACATTCACTTTAGAGTGTTAAGTGTGCATCCATACCGGATCCCTCTGAGTTTGGCTCTGTTGTCATGGCGATCAATGATGTTGTGCAGAATCTCCAAGACGAGCTGCCGGAGTTCACTATCTTCCATCAAAGAGATGGAGCATAACGGCTCCAGAAACGCCACGGGCAGGCCAGCACACATCGTTTTACACTTAAACCCTGACGTAACCTACACACACACACAGAAGGAATCCATCAGATATGAACAGCACCATTATTACAGTACATATTCACACTAGTAACTCTAACAACACAGTTGCACTTGTGGAAATGGCCAGCAGTGGGAGATGGAGAGCAAAAGCTGTTGACATCCAAAATAACAATTGTATGTCTCAACCTGAGGCCCATTTCCTGCCTGTTGCTGGGCAACGGTGCCTGAAAAGTTGCCCTGTCTAAAACCAGCCATAAACCAGACTAAAGACAAAATTGGACATTAGAAAAAAAGAAGAAAAAGGACACTAAGCACCACAGGCAGCTGTAATCTGATGTTATGATCCGTGCAGTCTGCTGTCTAGGAACCTTCACAAACTCCCTCAGGAGGGTGTGGAAGGTTTTTACTAGCAAGATCAGAGACAGAATGTAAGTCTAATATATATATATATTCACTAGTAATGACTCTGAAGCGATGCTTGATTACAGTCTTCCTTTGATTGTAAACAAGCTACAGTGCATACTCGCAGCAAAATAATCTTGTAGCTTCATAAAATTACGGTTGAACCACTGATATCACATGGACTATTTTAACAATTTCCTAACTACCTTTCTGGGCCTTGAATGTGGTAGTTGCGTTGCTGTCTATGGAGGGTCAGAAAGCTCTCGGATTTCATCAAAAATATCTTAATTTGTGTTCTGAAGATAAGCAAAGGTCTTATGGGTTTGGAAAGACATGAGGGTGAGTAATGACAGAATTTTCATTTTTGGGTGATCTATTCCTTGTTAGCAAAATATATGCAATTTTTTCTGGCAAAGTGAGTCAGTTGTCAATAGTGTAGATGCATGAAGCTCAAACAGAAGTCACTTTTTCTAACCGAGGAGCTTTCTGTTAGTCAATGTGACGAATTTGTTTGACCGACTGAACCTGATGCTAAATTTTCAAGAGGAAATCTTTCGCCATCATGTGAAATTACAGGCCGCATAGAATCCTATTGAAACTAATGAATTGAAATGATTTTTACTGGCAAAAATTCAGTTAGCAATGACAAATGTGATCGCACCTTTAGATTCTCTTCATCATCACTACCTTACACACTTGCACAAAAGAAAAGAAAGAAAAGAGGCTTACCATAATGAGAGAACTTAACAGCATTGTCTGGATTCTCTTAGTGCCCTGATGCCTGAGAAAGAAAAAGGAGATAATTTAAAATCTTCAGTATAAACAGACTTTGACTATGGTATACAGCCTTCACAAACATTTATCAATTATATAAACATTGCTTTATGCTTTTTTTTCCCAGTTATTAAGATAAGTAAATAGTAATGCAGTACAATACAGAACTAATAAAAACAACTAAATAAAGACACATATGAAATAAACAGTGCTTGAAGTTTTTTTTTAAATTTTTTTATCTGTAACCGCAATATTGAATCGTCTGATTTGTCTGTTTACACTCACTGAAGATGCACTTTTGACACCCCTGATTACAAGTCATTTGCATGTTGAAAATATGCTTGTATCAGTTTAACATGTCCAATCAGTGCCATAATCAATGATTCAAGAAACCTTCTCCAAACACTACAACTGCCATGACGAATGCAGGATCACACACACTGTCCTACCCGATCTTGACGGTGTCCAGCGTGTGACACGGCGTGCCGTAAACAGGAACTTTCCCCATAATGAACATCATCACTTCAGCTCTCTGATAATCAGGAAGATTTCCTCCAAAGAAACCTAGACACACACACAAATCCATTTTATTGAATTGGTTTAGTATTTGGATTCACAAAAGGTCAGATTTTAGTGAGCACATCGAGCTGTCACCGATGGTTTGGATGATGGCGTTCTGGACGATCCGCTCCTCGCTCTCTTTGGTGCGGGTGGAGGAAAGGCTGCTTGCGGAGTTCCTGCGGGAACCGTCGCCCAGCTCAAAATCCACACTCATACGCAGATGCTTCAGCAGGGTGTTAAACACCTCCAGGACTGTGGGACCTGAGAATACACATACACACAGCACAAAAGTAATTATGCAGAACTGTGCAGATTTTCCTTCAAAATCAGCACAGAAGATGCTTAAAACATCACAGATTCTGTCTGGACCTACTGAATAAACACTATATGATATTAAAGGGATAGTTCACCTAAAAAATGACAGTTCTGTCATCATTTTCTCACCCTCATGTTGTTCCAAACCTGTATTTTTTCTTCTTCTCAACAAAGAAGAAGATATTTTAGTAACCAAACAGTTACTGGTAGCCACTGACTTCCATAGTATGGAAAAAAAAATACTATGGAAGTCAATAGCTACCAGCAACTCTTTGGTTACCAAAATATCTTCTTCTACCAGGTATGGAACAACATCAGGATGAGTAAATGAGGACAAAACTATCATTTTTGGTGAACGATTCCTTTAAAAACCACATTAAAAGAAACATCAAACTAGATGCAGGAACTAAAGAGCACTGCTAGGGGGCGCTGTAGTTTCTCTACACAGCAAACCCACAAAACCTTCAGTCACTTGTCAAATAGACATTGTTAATTAATCAATACACCATCAAAACCACCTGACTGGACCCTAAAGACCCTGTCTCCTAGACGGCCATCGGGACAAGACCACAGGAACCAGATGAGTCCTTTGCACAATCTGACTCTGCTGCAGCCTAGATTTAAACTGCTGATTTTGTCTGGCCAGAGGAGAATGACATTATTTCTACACACTATTTCCCTGTCTAAATACTGTAAAGCTGATGTAAGGCCACCCAGCTTTATATCAAGGTGATGTAAAGCTGCTTTGAAACAATTTGCATTGTTAAAAGCGCTATACAAAAAATAGTGACTTGACTTGACTAAAGAGTTCACTAGTTCATCATACACATGCCAATTTAGTGACCGCCTGAAGGTTTTGAATGGGTGACAGCCGTGTTAGTTAACATACCCAACCACAGATTAGGTGGTGAAGAGATGGGACTGAGATATGTGTAAGCATTGTTTTGATTATGAGCAATATGACCTGTGAGAGAAAACAGATTTCAAGAGGGAGATAAGGAATAAAAGACAATGAGGAATGAACATCAGGAGGGATGATGAAATGAAAAGAGGAAATGTAGTTTGTTATTTTCGGCATCTGTTTGTAGTTGTAGTGACTGACACACAAGCAAAAGAACAAACAGAATGACATTAAAAAAAGAAAGAAATGAACATAATGATCAGGATAAGAATAAAACAGCAACAAGTAGACTTTTATATTTAAACCGTACGCTACCGTTCAAAAGTTTGGGGTAAAGTTCATTTAAAAAATTACTTTTATTCAAGGGAGCATTAAACTGATTAAAAGTGACAGTAAATGCATTTATAATGTTACAAAAAAATATAGCTGTTCTTCTGAAATTTCTATTCATTGAAAAATCCTGAAAAAAGGTATCACAGTTTCCACAGAAATATGAACAAGAACAACAGTTTTCCACATTGATAATAATGAGAAATGTTTCTTGAGCACAAAATCATCATATTAGAATGATTTCTGAAAGATCTTGAAACATCAAAGACAAGAAGTTCATCTTTGCCATCACAGAAATAAATTATATTTGAAAATATATATATAAAATAGTTACTTTAAATTGTAATATTTCACAATATTACCATTTTTCCTGTATTTTTGATCAAATAAATGCAGCTTTGTTGAGCACGAGACTGCTTTCAAAAATATTAAAACATCTTACCAACCCCAAACATTTTTGGTAGAGTAAATGTATCAATGTATAAAAGTAGATGTTGACCAAAAAATAAATAAATAAACTCAACACTGCTAGGATGATAACTTGCTAGTCAAATCCAAAATGTGAACATCTCGGTTTGTGTGAGTCTACTGGATTTGTTTAGCTGTTTTAAGTCTTATAGCTCAGACAAATACATCTCTCCTCAAAAAGCCACACAATTTGAGTTAACATCTATGTTCTTAACTCAAGCCATGCAGGAACCATGATGCTCATGATGGTCAGTACTCAGTACTTACCGATGGAGCCCTTGGCTGCTATGGCAACCGTCTCCAGCAGCACCTGAACGATACCTGCCCTCACACGTGGGGTGTTCTTACTGTGGGTGTCGAGGTGAGACAACACTTGCTGGATCACATGGTGAGAATGCTGGGCCTGAAACACAAACACAGTTTGTTACATATGCTGTACAAGTGAATTTACTCTCCATTATCATTAAATGCTGCAACGGTCACACAGGATTAACACAAAGAGATGAAGAGAGAATCTGGTCGCTTTACCTGTATTGAGTACATGATAATCCTGAAACAGGAAACAGCAAAATCGTTCGGGTCCCACAGACGATGGTTGTCTAAATGCCTGCAGGAAAATAAGGCTGTGTATTATGACCTCTCAAAAGACAACATGTTTCTGATTACATGATTATCCATATATACCAAGATGGTTCACTTATAACCAACGTGGGAAAATTACATCAGTTAGAGGTTCTGAATTTTCGGTTTTAAAGCTTGTATGAGTTTAATACTTATAGATTGGAGTTATGAAAACACACACACACACACACACACACACACATACACACACACACACACAACAGCCCATAATTAAAGAGATTGTTCACCCAAAAATAAAAATTTGGTCACAAAGAAGATATTTTGAGAAATGCCTCAGTGTTTTTCATCTATACATTGGAAACCAATGATCACCAATACAGTTTAAAACCAGTCTTCTTTAAAATATCTTGTTATGTTTTGCAGAAGAAAAAATTCATACAGGTTCGGAACTCAAATTCCATCGGTAAGCTAGTTTGAGTCTTTAAAGCCTCTTGTGCAGCCAGGCAACCACATTCACAGTCTGTGATTTTTATACAGGTGTTTGGAGTCAATTCTGGCAGTGCTGTCTGTTATGTCAGACACGGTGCTTCCACTCAACAGCAGCTGTGATGCGGAAAACTTGAGCATTCCTTCACCACATCACAAATCCTGTTTCCACACCTTTATCTCTCCCCTTTTCCGCAGTCTGATCTAACTCTAAAACCTCTATGCCACCATCGTCTCCCTTCCTGCTGTCGCCATGGTAACGTCAATCTGATCTCACCCCCCATCCGATGCGAGCTATTTTTAGAACGCCTGAAATCCCCCTCCACCCATAAAAAGCTCTCGCTGTCTGTCTGTCTCCCTGAACACCAGCTTTATGTCTTATCAGAGGTACAGACATCTGCCCTGGAGCTCAACGTTCCCTCAAAACCTCACACAAGTTTAATAAATACAGAGCACACAGCGCAAGGTTTAATCAGGAGAGAGCAAGAGAAAGAGCGAGACATGAGAGACGGAGAGATGTGATGGAGAAGGTGAGGCGGTGTGATAGAGAAAGAGACGTGCTTGAGAGCCTCTTGGTGCTTTGATATTCTCTTTTTACAGACGTCTCACTCAGCGCTAATTGGCCAGTGACTGAGATGAGCCAAAACAGTCTCATTAATGAGCACTGTGAGTGTCCACACACGCACGCGCACACACGCACACACGCACACACACGCATGCACACACACGCACGCACGCACACTGCATATGGCTGCATGTGTCTGAATTGTGTGCTAATAAGCTGCAGATGGAGACCAGGTCAGAGCAGTCAAACCAAGAACTGCTCATTTACAAACGACGCCAAAGTCAAAGCTGCTCGTCTTCAACTCTGAATTCAAAGTTTCACCTTCAGCCGCCATTAAACTCACTGACAGACAGACCTACAGCACAGAACTTTAATTCATTACCTAACATCTAGGGGCCTATGAAATCAGTTTTATTTTTTCCCAAATTCCGTTTTATTTTTTTCCAAATTTTGTTTTTTCGTTTTTATTTTTTCTGGATTCCGATTTTTCCATTTTAATTTTTCTAGACTCTTTTTTAATGGTTAAATTAAATTGTATTCATGAAAAAGCATGTCTAATTAATTGAAATCATGAATCTTACAATATTAAACAGCAATTTATTAAAAGCTTAACAAAAATAAAATTTTTAAGGCCCTATGAAATGTTGTATTTTTTACTCAAATTCTGTTTTCCAGTAATTTTCTGGATTCCATTTTAATGGTTTCATTAATTATTAATAATCAAAAGCATTACTAATTAATTGATTTTATTTTTTAAAAATTAGACCTATTGTTTTTTTTCCCCAGAAATACGGTGTTGTGTATTTACAATTTTCTGCTAAATAAATTCTGGTAAACAATTTTTCTGCTAAATATTCCTTTAAAAATAATGTTTTAAAAATAATTTTATCAGTAGTTTTACTATCATTACATTTCTGTCACAGTTTCTTTAAGTTAAACCAAACTTTTATTTTGACGAGTTGCTGTGAAGACCTTTAGGTTTCTGTTTGTATATGACAAGAACGATAGTTTTTCTCAAAAGAAACGGTAAAATGCTCATGAAGTGAGTCTCAGAGCAGTTCTAGAGACTATGTTTATATATTCATGTACTCATGTATTGAGGCGGCAGAGGTCGAAACACTGCGAGCGTAAACGAAAACGCGCATCTGCACCATTCATTCACACAGAGACACGCAGGACAGACAGGATTCATAGTTAAATGGTATTTTTGGCTTAATACAGTGCCCTCCACTAATATTGGCACCCTTGATAAATATGAGCAAAGGCGGCTGTGAAAATAAATCTGCATTGTTTATCCTTTTGATCTTTCACTCAAAAATTCACAAAATTCTAACCTATCATTGAAGTTAAAACAATTGAAAATGGGGAGAAAATCTCATGATGAAATAAATGTTTTTCTCCAATGAATGTTGGCCACAATTATTGGCACCCCTAGAAATTCTTATGAGTAAAATATCTCTGAAGTATATTCCCATTCATATTTACATTTTTTAGCACACCAGGGTGACTAGGAGCATGAAATTGTCCAGCCATGACTTCCTGTTCCACAGGATTATAAATATGAGGAACACAAAGGTCAAATTCCCTTAAACGACCATCACAAGGAGTAAAACCTAAGAATATAGTTCTGATGTGCAGAACAAGATTGTTGAGCATCAAAAATGGAAAGTGGCTGTAAGAAAAGAGTTAAAGCATTGAAAATCCCCATTTCCACCATCAGGGGAATAATTAATGGGTTCCAATCAACTAAAGATGTTAAAAATCTGCCTGGAAGAGGACGTGTGTCTATATCGTCCTAATGCACGGTGAGGAGGAGAGTTTGAGTGGCCAAAGACTCTCCAAGGATCACAGCTGGAGAATTGTAGAGATTAGTTGAGTCTTGGGGTCAGAAACCTAAAAAAATATATATATCAAACATCCCCTACATCACCACATGTTGTTCGGGAGGGTTTCAAGGAAAATTCTCCTCACTCATCCAAAAACAAACTCCAGCAAATTCAGTTGTCAGACACGACTGGAACTTCAAATGGCACTGGCTTCTATGGTCAGATGAAACTGAAAAAAGAGCTTTTTGGCAGCAAACCCACCAGATGAGTTTAGTACAAACAGGGATAAAAAAGTACCCCATGTCCACGGTTAAATATACTGCTGGATCTTTAATGTTGTGGGCCTGTTTTTCTGCCAGAGGTCCTGGACATCTTGTTCAGATGCATGGCATCATGGATTCTATCAAATACCAACAGATAAAAAATCAAAACCTGACTGCCTCTGTTAGAAATCTTATAATAGGCCATGGTTGGATCTTCCACCAGGACAACAATCAAAACAAACATCAAAATAAACACAAAAATGGGTCACTGAGCACAAAATGAATCTTTTACTATGGCTGTCCCTGTCCTCTGACCTGAACCCTACAGAAAATGAGTGGAGTGAACTGAAGAGAAGAAGTACTAACATGGAGCTGTGAATCTAAAGGATCTGGAGAGATTCAGTATGAAGAAAATGATCTCTGATCTCTTATCAGGTGTTCTCCAAACTCATCAGGCATTATAGGAGAAAACTCAGAGCTGTTACCCTGGGAAAAGGACGTTGCAATAATTTGGTGCCAATAACTGTGGCCAACATGAACTAGAGAAAGAATTTATTTCACAATGAGATTTTCCCCCTGCTTTCAATTTTTTTACTTCAATGATAGGTTGGAATTTTGTGAATTTTTTTAAATGAAAGATAAAAAGGATAAACAGTGCAGATTTATTTTCACAGCCGCCTTTGCTCATATTTACCAAGGGTGCCAATATTAGTGGAGGGCACTGTATTCACAGATACTAGTCCATATCGTGTTTTGATTTAGGTGCACTGACCTACTTTTGATGTAAATTTGGCAAATTCCGTGACACGTTATATAATAAATTCCATTTTTATGACTGGATTCCGCGATTCTGTCTGCATTTTCAGCCTCGCAAAAATCATAGGGCCCTAAACATCACAGAAATACTAATATCTTTGTAATGCTAAGGGTTAACACATATGCTCTAACCTGATTGGACAAAGTGGCTTTACATTGTTAATTTAGGGTGTATTCACACCTGTCTTGTTTGGTTCGACTGAATCTAACTCAAGTTCGTTTCCCCCCTTGGTGTGGATCTTTTGGGCAGGGGTGAATACAGCAATCGCACTCGGGTGCAGACCAAACAACCATACCAAGACCCAGCTGAAGAGGTGGTCTCGGTCCAGTTCCAAACGAACTCTGGTACGGTTGAATGGATGAACCAATGAATGGATGACCTTAGTACACGTGTGGTTTTGTTTACAATTTCTGGTTCACTTGCAATAAGGGCAGTGTGAAAGCGAACCACACCAAACAAAAAAAAAAATAAATAAAAAAACCAACATTGTATTTGGTCCGGACCAAGTGAACTAGCAGACTTTCCTGGTGTGAATACACCCTACATAGTTAATAACTGATTACAAGCTTTTAACAATCAAGATTTTTTTCATGTTTTTAAAAGAAGTTCCTTCTGCTCACAAAGGCTGCATTTTTTTTACCAAAAATACGGTAAAACAGTAATATTGAGAAATATTACTGTTTTCTGTTTTGATATATTTTCAAATTTATTTTATTCCTGTGATGGCAAAGCTTAATTTTCAACATCATTACTCCAAGCTTCAGTCTCACATGATCCTCCAGAAATCATTCTAAACGAATCATTCTAAACAAACGGTAATGTATACAAAATTTAGAATAAATACATTTTCTAATATAAGCAGTTGTATTTCAATTCTTAAATCACATTTCATTATAAAACCTTTTTTTGAGGTTTTATTGCATGAAACATCCTATGTCGTAATGATATATTCATCATTAGACCATTTACTTGCTTATAAAATGACCTGGAAATGACTTCAGTGTTCCTCTAGACTTGCCTGGATGTGCGCTGCATGAATCGGGAGAACATTAGTGCTAATGGAGGAAAAAAGCAGCTATGATATGATGAGATATTCAAGTCATAAGACACGAGAGGACAGGCCATGGAGACCTTACTATAGTTAAGCGGTGTTAAGCATGATAGAAAATGAGTACTGAATTATGAGTGCAGTCTCAAGTAGCTGAAAATGTACCTGCATGTTCTTTAGATAAAGACATCTATTCATTTATAATATATAGTTGTACTTTAATATTTAATACTGCTAAACTAATTCCAGCCGCATGAGAATAATCAATACTGCATTCATTGCGCACTGTCTACTTATGCAATATAGACTCTAAAATGGGTTTTTGCACCTTGTCCAATTTATTTAAAATAAGTTGATACAATTGTTGCACATTTTATCATGCATGCAATTAATTTGAATTTGTAAAATGAAAGTTTGCTTAATCCATTTGCATTGAGATGAATAATTTTCACCGACACAACACTGGAAAATTATGTGAGCGTTTTCAATCTAATATCATCTGTCCGTGTAGTCTATTTAATTTAGAACGCTGCTAAATTAAAATATGGTTATTTCTTTATTTTTGTAGAGCAGGAAAAAAAATCAGTATTCATGTTTGGTTATAAACAGCTTCAAATGTTAAATGTGTAATTATTATGCAGTAATATAATAAAGTAATACCCGAGTACAAAATCCACCAGATATATATATATATATATATATATATATATATATATATATATATATATATATATATATATATATATATATATATATATATACACACACACACACACATTTATAATTTCATTTCATTTTTTGCAAAAAATCTATTATTGAATAAATAATAAAGGTATTGTTGATGCTGAAATTATGAAATACTTTAATTTCTAAAGCTGTGAAATCGGGGAAAAAAATCATGAATGGTAATATTCAGTGTCAATAGACTGGAAAGTCACTAGGCTGCAGAGTCAGTGTGCAAACAGAGACACATATTTGCATCTGTAACCCATTTAACACATAAATCAAGCGCAGAACAGCTGGATTCAGATCACAACAATTCCTTTAACACAAAACAGAGCCATCTGGGCGCTGCTTGCATTTTCTGCATGATGTTTGTGTTGAGACTGGAATGAATGAACCCCATCATGCCCACAGCGTGAGAGGAAGCAGACGAGCGGCTGACAGCAGCAGCAGCAGCGTCTGGACACCTGAGCTCGCAGGCTAACACCGCGCTGTGTGTTTGTCTGAAAACATCTGCGTGTCTCTGTGTGTCTCAAAGAGCTCTGGCACCCTTCGCACATGAGTATGCACTGCATATTTGAGACTAGATCATACAACACCTGATCTATGAAGGGAAAAAACATTTTGAATGATGTTATCATTGTATTGTCTGCTTTCGATTTTCTCTTGCAATCCCCGCTCACAGTCAACCCTGAAAAGTGATTAATGGAAACTGACATCTTTGAAAATCTGAAACGGCCACACAGCCTGCGCACTTGTGTGTGTTACAGGGTTACATGAAATATCAAAGATTTAAAATGCTACAATACCAATATTTCATAGATATCTGCACCTGACTTTAACGTGTAGGGATTTAGCACAGTTCAGGCAGTGTGATGTGAAGGATAAAAGTGTGTGAATAATGCATCAACGCATGATTTTAGAAAAAATAATGCATTGATTATGGAATTCATATTCATTTACCATGACTACAATAAAATAGGTATGTAAAAGCTTTAGTGTGAAGTGTGAGACAACATTTTGGAGGAAATGACATGCCCATAAATACGCTTCCAAAGCACAAAAATAACTATAAAACTAAACTTACTAATAATGCAACAAAATTAATTTTTACTGAAACTCTAAAACAAAGTTTCCATTTAGCAAAAAACAAAACAAAAACAACGATAACTCAAATAAAACCTGAGTTGTATAAAAACCATTTACACTACTCATACCAGTATATGCAGTTTTTATCTCAACTTTTTAATAATATAATTATGTTTCTACTCCAATTATTTGTTACAATATAAACAGTTTTATATATGGTGTTTATATTAAAATTTGTAATTGTGTAAAAGTGCTAATTAATCATAAATGGTACGGTCAATGATTCCGCACCTCTGCCTAAATTAATTTTCAGCCAAATAACTAAATCAAAGCCTATCAAAAGTGAATCCCATGATACTGGGGTTCCCATAGCAACAAAAAGTGGAAGTTATAAAAATAAACGTTCAACTGCAATAGCAACGTCACAATAGCTCCCGGTCTAGAAGTGTGCGATTTAAAAATTAGGGATCATGGTACCCTGATCACAATGTAATGCTACTACTATTGCAACAAGCCCAGTGCAAAACCCTCAACTTAAAGTCAAAACCTGTTCATTTTGGTCCAAACGCTCTATCATATAGCACAAGACAACAACAAACAGTGCTAATATACACTCACAATGTGATGTAATACTACTGAAAAATTATAATCCTAACCTTTATCTCTACACCGAAATCTCAGATGGCCAGAGACTGATTCATCTTTTATAAATCTCTAAAATATTTGTGTCTGGGAGTTTTTAAAAGCTTAAATGTGTAACATGAGCTCATGAACGGCTGTTGAGTATTCTCAAATGAAACGAGTAGAGGCTTGGACACGGAAACAGCATTCCTTACGTCACGACTTAACAAGCGAATAGTGAGTGAACCACTGCTGTTGCCAAAGTGACAATTCAAACAATAGCACTGGATAATGGTGCCTAGGTATGGCGATGGTACTTACACCAGTACAGGGTGAACGGCATTGTTCATGTTGCCGTAAGCAGCACGACCCAGCAACTCTCGAAAGCAACTCTCCGCCAGTGAAGCCGGATTTTCTTCTCCAGCCCTGAGAGAGAGAAACATACACATAAGTGTAAGTGCAATGCACTAAACTGTCGTTTACGGTGTGTGGTTTCACATTCTGCATTCTGATGTCAAACACACAAGTGTATTAAATGATGCATTAAGACCTTTTAGGAAGAAACCCAGCCACCTCTCTCTCTCTCTCTCTCACACACACACACACATTCTTTGTCCCTTCAGCTCACCGACAGCCCATGGAAAGCAATTAACAGAATCTGACGACCTTGAAAAGCTGAAATATGCACACAACTATGCACACGCACACACTCATCAGCTGTGTGTAAGTGTGTATGTGTTTTCTGGAGCCAATAATAGCCACATATTCAATCTAATCAGAGTGCTATAAATTAAAGCACCGTAACCACAAACAGTGGCTATGTTTTGTAAAGGACTACTTGCATACTGCTTGCTTCACTGTATATACTTTATATTTCCTGCTATTTTTCAATAAAGAGTTTGTAATGCTGTCACATTATTTTACTACAGGGCCGCTCACACCAAGGACGATTAACCCAAATAAAACTAAAATCGTGATATGGCTTAGTGCGATTATCAAATCACAAAGGGTGCAATTTAATTATAAATAAATAAATATATATATGATGCATGTTTCAGAGTGAAGCGCAGCACTGTGTTCTTTTACACGCAAGCAGATCATGATCCAGTGTTTTCACTATTTCAGAGCAGCTCAGGTTGAAATATTACAATAGTAACAGGTATTACTATTGTTTTTACAGTTATATTGATATATAAATCACAAATTTTGCCCAACTGAGCAGCGCTACAGACAACAACAGTGAATCTTAAGATTTTCGCAATCACAATTTTTATAAAAAAAAAGTGATATTTTATAACACCACAGCTATAACAAAAATGACACACAAGAACAACATCACTGGAATCCCTTTTTTTCCTGCTTATGTAAGATAAAACTCCAAACAGAATCCACCAACTTGCATTTTATGTAGAAATTATACATAAGAAGTCAATAAAACGTTTTTGTTGTCAAATCATGGTTAATAGTTAATAGTCATACCGTATTAGAGATGCTTGGACAACTTCAGTGCAGTGCATTGTAGGACAGAGTACTCAGAGCAGTATGCAATTGTTATATATTGTACATTTTGGCTAATGTAGGAAGTCTGTTAATTCTATGCACGCATAATTGTGTAATGAATAATACTATAATAGTATGAATAGTATAGTAGATTATGCAATTTCTGAGCATACTCTTTATAAGTAGAGTATATACTCACTATTATGCATCTAGAAAGTAATTACAGTAAATAATTAATTGAATGAAACATTTAAAAATACCATTTTAATATATTCAGAGAGATAAGCTTTCAGATGAGAAAAGCATCCGCTGTGACATTAGCAGGTCAGATGTCATTCCCGATCAGCTTACACACGTCAATCAAACGCAGGCCCAGGTTTGTGTTTGCAACCTTAATCACTGATCGATGCACCCGATCGGATTTCAGCTCCTGATTATAGGGCAGAAGGGTATTATTGATGTTCCCGAACTCAAGAACACAAACAGGCAATTAAACTTAAGTATTCTGTGCACACAGGGGCCCTTATCTGAGAAACACTCACGTTTTATTCTTACACAAACACACACGACCTTAAAGGAATCAGATATCCTTGATTGCCCTCTACATGTGGACCTCCAATGCTCTCTTATCAAGAAAATCTTCCTCCCTGCCTCTCCGTGTGTTTGGTGATGCTATGGTGGTTTTATTCAGTGCATGGCACAGAATAAAAAATATCAAGAACACACTGAACGGCAAATATCACCTTGAGCGTCAAAAATTAAATGATTTTGCCTTCTCAAGTGTGTGTGTGTGTGTGTGTACTGTACCTCTCGGAGTCCTCATTATCTTGCATGTTGAACAGCATGGAGGGGATGAGTTTATCCATGTGTTGAGGTTCCCAGATGATTGCCTGCAGTTCATCATTCACAGTCTTTCTGACGACACCCTGGAGACCCTTAATGCCTGCTACACGGATCCTAAAGCAAGAACATGTTAAACACACTTAATAAATGAACGCTAAATAATGCACACATAATTAGTGTCAATTAAATTAAACACTTATAGTGGTCCCAAATGTATTTGAATACTTAAGTCATATTTTAACTATAGGAATCTGACTGCATTACTAATACAATTGGCAGCTGGAAACAAATTGACGCTAGACCTTTTCTCAATAATGACTTCAGAATCCACATATAGATTTTTGGGCTAGTGGAGAAAAACTTTGTTAAATATGTATTTGTTTTTCTTCCTTAATTAGTTAATTTGTTTATTAAATTAAAACAAATTCAACTGAAAAAAATAAATGCATTTAGGGGGGAGAATATATATAAAATACTGCAAAAATGCATAGAAATGTATAAACAGTTATTTTTTACAAATTACTATTTAAAACAACTGTTTTCTATTTTAATATATTTTAAAATGTAATTTATTCATGTGACGGCAAAGCTGAATTTTCAGCATCATTACTCCAGTCTTCATTGTCACATGATCTTTCGGAAATCATTCTAATATGCTGATTTTGTGCTCAAGTACCATTTCTTATTATTATCAATGTTGTAAACAGTTGTGCTGCTTAACCATGATTTCAGGATTCTTTAATGACAGTTTGAGAAATTTCAAAAGAACAGCATTTTTTTTTTTTTTGAAATAGGAATCTTTTGTAATGCAAACACACAATACTGTTATGTATACATTTATATTATATTATATTTAGTGCTGGGCAACGATTAATCGTGATTAATCACATGCAAAATAAAAGTTTTTGTGTACATAATATATGTGTGTGTACTGTGTATATTTATTATGTATATATAAACACACATACATGCATAAAAAATGTTATGTTTATATATTAAATATATTTATATATATAATATAAATTATATGAATATAAATATATACATGTAAATACATGTACAGTGCGGGAAAAAAAATTATTTGATCAGTTTGCCCACTGACAAAGAAATGATCAGTCTATAATTTTAATGGTAGGTTTATTTTAACAGTGAGAGACAGAACAACAACAAAAAAATCCAGAAAAACGCATTTAAAAAAGTTATGAATTGATTTGCATTTTACTGAGTCAAATAAGTATTTGACCCCTTCGCAAAACATGACTTAGTACTTGGTGGCAAAACCCTTGTTGGTAATCACAGAGGTCAGATGTTTCTTGTAGTTGGCCACCAGGTTTGCACTCATCTCAGGAGGGATTTTGTCCCACTCCTCTTTGCAGATCCTCTCCAAGTCATTAAGGTTTCGAGGCTGACGTATGGCAACTCGAACCTTCAGCTCCCTCCACAGATTTTCTATGGGATGAAGGTCAGGAGACTGGCTAGGCCACTCCAGGACCTTAATGTGCTGCTTCTTGAGCCACTCCTTTGTTGCCTTGGCCGTGTGTTTTGGGTCACTGTCATGCTGGAATACCCATCCACGACCCATTTTCAATGCCCCGGCCCTGATGGTACATGGCCCATTCCATCGTCCCTTTGATGTGGTGCAGTTGTCCTGTCCCCTTAGCAGAAAAACACACCCAAAGCATAATGTTTCCACTTCCATGTTTGACGGTGGGGATGGTGTTCTTGGGGTCATAGGCAGCATTCCTCCTCCTCCAAACACGGCAAGTTGAGTTGATGCCAAAGAGCTGGATTTTGGTCTCATCTGACCATAACACTTTCACCCAGTTCTCCTCTGAATCATTGGCAAACTTCAGACGGGCCTGTACATGTGCTTTCTTGAGCAGGGGGACCTTGTGGGTGTAGTTCTGGGCTGATTCCTCATCGTTCTCATGATCATTGAAACTCCACGAGGTGAGATCTTGCATGGAGCCCCAGACCGAGGGAGACTGACAGTTATTTTGTGTTTCTTCCATTTGC
>JAFVLL020020608.1:0-20336 GCA_021397915.2 Tor tambroides | reverse complement strand
TGAAATTAAGTACCTACTCATTGAGTATGCGGTTTGGAACGCAGCCCATCTGAATGGAATCACTGGCTCACTCAATTTGTTCAAAATCAGATTCATTCACGGAATGAAACACCGTGGTGTTGCTGCAGGGTCATAATTTCACAGAATGTTCCATCACTTCACTGTACAACAGATTTGTTTCTCTTTTTGTTATGCGTTATTACAGGAATGATAAATAACACTGCTTACTGCAAAAAAAAAAAAAAAAAATCCTTTTGATTTAACACCATATCAGGTTTCCCGTATAAACATGACTGCATTGAACAGACTTGAGACAACCTTTTTCTTTTACTTACTTTTTCTTTTCTTTTAAATAATGTTTTTGGAGAAAATGTTTATAGAGTATAGGGCTGTAGGTTATTATAACTAATTAAAAGCTAATCAAATAAATGCATAAACAACAGTGAATATCCTATTTAATATTTATATAATTACTAATATTTACTATATTTCACTGGGAAAATGATTCATTGAATTTACTACATTTTTTTTTAAGGAAAGTGGTTGCTATCAATTTATTTTAGCTACATTTAAATAAACAAATTTAGTTGACTAACTTTCAACATTTTTTTTATTTAAATGTAGCTAAAATAAATTGTGTGCAACCAATTATCTTAAAAAAAATATATTATTTTCAGTGTACATAAATCTTTCATATTAAGTCTATATTAAGCCTTTTTTAATGTAATAACTTTTACTTATGGTAAAATATATATTTTTAGTGTGTTCCCTAAAAAGATTCAAAAACCGCGGCCGTTTTCTAGTCAGTCGCGTGACGTCACCCGTCCAATCACAGCTGAGCTTCATTCAAACTCAAAGAGTCACGAAACAGAAAAGGTAAGCATTTCAAGCTTCTTTATTCCTATTTAAAGCACTTTTGAACATTTATGATTTATTTTCGTATCTTATTATTTTAACCAGCTCAGCAACGCTAATGCAAAGAGGAACTAACACGCCATTACATCAAAGTTATCAACGGCAAGTGTTAAATATGCAGTGTTTTACACCACAGTTTGTCAGTGGGAAAATAAAAAAATATTTTTTTTGTGATTTTCTTTCTCAGTCGGACACGGACAAACAAGTCCGGTGATTTTTGTCTTTTAAACCAGGAAGACGGCTAACAGGTCTAACCGACTCTCGCGCCACCGAAACTAAAGCAACAGGTAAGACAAACCCACCCATTCACTATATTACAGTAGTTTTAAACTTTGTGTTAATCGTTATTTATGATCCGCTTCATCAGTTTCATCTAGAATATCCATGTGATGCTACTTAAGTTTACTAATGCAGCTGAAGCCCCGGTAACGTAAACAAAACGGCTCGAGGAGCATTTATGATGTCTGTGTTTGAAGATGGGTTAATTAGGAGATTGCAGGTAGAGTGTCAATGGTCCATTTCAGAGATAGATGGCGGTAATGCACTTATAAGTCTGTGATCTGCCGTAAAGCTAAAAAAAGAAGACCCTCGTTGTCTGGTCTTGTCAAGCCCTGCGTTCCATTCAGAAGGGCTCATCCCTATGCCCTAATCCCTTCAAAGGGTTTACCCTCCGGAGTGAGAGCTTTAATGGGTTGAAGGGTGTTGGGGACCAAACAACCGTTTCTTGAAGTGCGCTTCTGCATCATCATCTCGTTCCCACACGGAGGCGCCGTCATCATGCAAAGCATCTGTGCAAAGGATCATGGGAGCCCAGAGTATCCATCAGGTGTACCCTTCGAAATCCTTCATTCCGAAGGGCCCTTTGAAGTGGACCGTTTTGAGCACTTCGCTTTGGAACGACACTTCAATATGGCGGCCATGATTGTTTTCACTCTGAAGTGCCCTTTGGAGGGCGATATATCCCGTTTGGAACGCACCGTTGGTCTACCCATATCTGATGCCTTTCCTACTCTACTCACCTGTATTCTCATCTTAATTTTATTGAAAGCTGGTTTTGCTAGAAGTGAAGGACCCCTTTAATTAGGCCCTCTTTAGCATGTCAATCCACAATTGTTTATAAATTTTTGAATAATTTATTTTATTTCTTACAGACCATGTCAAAAAAGTTTATAAAGGCATTGGAGACTCCGAGGTCAAGTTCTGCATGGCACAAATATGAAAAGACCTGAGGAGACATGCAGAAAGGTAAACACTGTCCTACAACTTTATATAAATAAAAATCATATTTACAGGTGCATCTCAAAAAATTTGAATATCGTGAAAAAGTCCATTTTTTTTATAACTTTTTCAAAAATGTTTATCTTTCATATATTCTAGATTCATATTTAAAGTAAAACATTTCAAAAGTTTTCTTGTTTTAATTTTGATGATTAGAGCTTACAGCTCATGAAAGTCAAAAATCCAGTATCGCAAAATATTAGAATATTTCCTAAGATCAATCAAAAAAGGACTTGCAAAACAGAAAATTTTAAATTCTTTGAAGTATTATCTGAATTGTTATTTATTGGATAACACTTTGAAGTCAAAAAGTGACTGAACGTAAAATTTCTGTGGAACTAGTTACTAAATAATAATAATTATCTTCGCCCACTTTGGCCTAAATGTCTGCCATTCTTTTTTTATTTTCTATTTTGTTTAGGTGTAGGAGATGTTATGTTTCTGCACTCTTCCATTTTTAGCAAATAAAGAAAAAACTATGTCTAAAAACAATTTTTGTGATGGTTTGTATTTTTTTGTGCTCTGTATGGAACATCAGTGCCTGTTTAATTGATGAACTCCATTACTTGTGTTTGTTTTCAGACATAACTGAATTTTTATACTTGTGCTACAACTGTTTGGCCTGTGCTACAAAACTTTCAACCTCTGTAGGACCACTGCTATGTGCAAAAAAGATAACGTACAGCCCTGATATAATAGCATAGTTTAATAATAGCAGGCCACATTGTAACACAGTGTTACATCGTTCCCCATCTGTGTAACTGGAATTTAAATCTGGTTAGTGTCTTTTTCTAGTTAACATGGCATTAAAAAAATATCTTAACTAATAAATAACAGATTGGAGATTAAAATAATAGCCGATTTGTCTCATTTTAAATGAATACTATAAACAGAGTTGAGAAAATTTACTTCAAAACCAGCATGCTGGTTAGGTATGTTTTGAAGCATGGCTGCTGGACATGTGCTGGTTTAAGCTGGCTATGTGCTGGTCCTAAGCTGGTCATGAGCAGGAGCTAGTTGGGACTGGACCCAGGACTCCCAAGCCAGCTCAGAAAGCCTGCTTCCATTTATATTTTTTCAACAGGGCAGTCAGAAATGAAATTTTACTAGAATAAAATTTTATTATGGTAAAATAAATATTCAATTATATCTTCATAAGAATTTTGGTGCACTTTTTTTTCTCTATATAGTGTTTTTTTTTCCAACTAATGCCGTCTTTGGTTATGCTAGCATGTGGAAATATTTAAACCACACGTGTTACTACGAACCCCGCGTTAGTTTGTGCCCTGCGCTCCCCTATACAGAAAGCTCGCAAAGTGTGCTCCCTTTCATCACTGAAGCTGTCCATAACAAACACATATGTGTGACGGAGCCGACGAGACGGGAGTCGAGCGGATCCAAGTGCAAGCTTTTATTCATAGTCAAAACACAGGCAGGGTCAAACAACAGCAAGCAGAATGGCTGACAAGACTGAAGAGCAATCTAGCAGGCTTGAGTCAGACGACAGCAAATGTAATCCAGAGGGCTAGACAAGAGGGGTATCCGTAAACGTGAGCAAAAGTCTAGGCGAGGAGCAAACACAGTCCGAAACAGCAAGCAAAGGGTTAATCCAAAATACATGGGCAAGAATCAGGAACTAGGAAATCAGGAAACACGACTAGACTAGACTAGAACTAGAACTAGAACTAGTACCTAAGACAGAGAAATGGCTCCGTAGAGTGCTATCACTAGGAGAGCAATAAACGCAGACAATACTCAGCGATCTGAATAAGGAAGTCCATGGCTTATGTAAGGCGTGTGATGGGAATCAGCTGTGTAATCAGTGCATTCAGCTGTGTGTGTCATCAGTGCAGTGGATAATGGGAACTGTAGTCCGGGGTGAAGTGCAATAGTTAGTGTAGTGTAAGAGTTCATGTGGTGAGCGGATGACCTCTGGTGGTGAGTGAACGGAAGTTCATAAACCGGATTCGTGACAGTATGACACTGTTTGAATGCAGCTGCCTTTATCTATTTAAGAAAGACTGGTAACATCACATATTTACAAGTTAAAATATTCACTCAGTACTGGTATTTTTGACACTACTGTGGCAAAGAGATAAGAACGCTTATGCTTACTGTTCTTCTAAAAACAATAACTAGAAGTTGTCCTGGCTCCTGCAGCTTTCTTTCCCTCTCTTAGGGTTGCCAGGTTTTCACAGCAAAACCCACCCAATTGCTACTCAAAACTAGCCTAAAACTAGCCCATTCGCTTTTCAGGGGGGATTTCCGGTAAAAATTGCGTTCCAGGGGGTAAAATACACAATTTTTGCGGTGTTCCCCTGGTAAAAGTCACATTACAAAATTCTTCTTTCAAAATGTTATTCCTTGACAGCATGTGATTATGTAATTTATCTGTCATTTCATCATGATAATATTATGGATTATCAATATATCTTTGTGGGCCCCCCTCATTGAGGGCCCCAGTTACCCCCTGTCCAACGCACCTGTGCACAAAATTAAAAACCAGAAACAACAAACTAGTGAAATACTATCTTGAATCATTTAAAGCTGAATTGTTCAATCATTTATTTAAAACAGTGTGAATATGACGAAATGAGACAGACCCACTAAGTAATTTTCCCTGTATTATTTTCCCCTCCTCTCGACTCCAGTCCAGCGGGTGGCGCTAAAACACAGACGCTTGTTTGCCAAACACCATTAAACCTCAGAGGAAGAAGACTAGTTTCACCGTGCTCTATTTTGTTTTGTTACAAACGGTTAGAAATGTTGTTTCTGTAAATAGAAAAATGCAGTTTTTGAATCAAGTCAGTAAATACCTGTAATATTCTCATCCTCATAGTCGTGACTAAGTTTTGAAGCAAGCAGGAATATCTGGAGGAGTATAATCTGAACCGAGATCTGCTGCTTTGAAGATGGTGTTTGTTAAAGAGGAGAGTGAGGAGAACACGAATGAACCAGAAACCTGGAGAATAAAACACGAAGAACCAGAACCCTGGAGAATAAAACGGGAAGAACCAGAATCCTGGAGAATAAAACGCGAGGAACAAGGAGGTTGGTGTTTATTCTTCGTTCATTTTTAAGACTGTTTGTGGTATATCCACCAGTCCTTAATGTAAAAATAAGACCTTAACTTACAATTCCAAGTTTCAAAGTTCTTATGGAAATGTAACTGAACCGACACAGAGCAGATTTATTTATTAGACTTTATTTTCGCTTTTCGGAATCATAAAACTGTGTTGAACTCAGAGCGTGTGGGACTGAATTTGTTTGTACGTTAATAGAAGCCATATTTTAAGTATAAAGGCGCTATAGGACTGTGGTTATTTTCAAGCATGTGAATGTCTCAGTAGAGCATTATTTGCTTGTTCGGTACATTTCAGTGTAAATCAGTGAAAGTTTTGCAGCAGGCTTTGCAAACAGACTTTTACTTTCAGATATAATCCTGACAGCACTGTCACAACATGTAAGTAACCCTAATAGCACACATACGTCGGACCGACGTCGACCCGATGTCGCTCAGGGAGCGTTTGCTAATCGGGAATACGTCACTGCGACGTCGGCCTTTGATCGGAAATGCCCTCCAGCCGATGTTGGGACGATGCAGCTGTAAATACCGGTGTAGCAGTCGATTCTGTTCCCCTCGGAATGTCTGTTCCCCTTTACGCAACCATACTACAATTCTTGCGTAGTTGCCTATTTACCAAACGTACGATCAGAACTAGTGTGCGCAAGAAGCGCATCTGGATGTACGGAAAGTCAAATGGTTCAAAATACCGTCTTTTCTCCGAAACTTGAAAATGCATTTAAAAAGCGAGGTTTTTCCCCAACTTACAACCGATTTAAGCGTAATGTTTGAGGCTTTGGTTATGCAGAACTCTCTAGCGCAGGCCTATTTGAAACACAATGTCTGTATGTTTTTAAATGTCACTTAATTTTGAGTGAAATAAAGAGCCAAATTTTGCGGAAGGTGTAACAATTAAAATAAACAAATAAATAAATAAAAACTACAAAAACAATGGTTTTAAAATTCAGTTTGATTTATTGCAAGAAAAGCATTTGTATTTTTTTTCTGTGGATGGATTATTAACACAACCCATATGGAACCATCGCCCACAGTCATCACAGGAAATCTGTAAAAATAATAATGTTAGTAACATTGTCAGCAGTTGTGCTAGTTTATTCCTTAATAAACCACACCAATTTAATAAATAAATTGGTTACCCAGAGATCATCTGCATCCGAGTCATCAAATGTTTCTGCTTCCCCACAAAAGTGACACAGGTCACTTAGGTCATCTTTGAGGTACAGTACAATGGACAGGGTATGATTTTTTTTTTAGGTCAAATTTTCAAAACACTTATGAAAGTGATGCACATCAAAAGGCATGTCATTAACATTCATGGTTAAGTAAAAATAATAAATACCAGATTTGTCAAGCAGTGTTGATGCAATCTCCAGTCTGAGTTGGGCTACGTCTTGTGGTGCATTGGAGAAGTCAATGTTGGTATTTTGCAGAATATGTTCTGCAAACTGAAAAAAAAGTTTAAAGAAATTAAACAAATCCTCCTATTTCAATGAACATTTCATATGTGCCATGTCACACACCTTCAAAGCAAACACACCACATGATGTAGCATCCATCTGACGTGGATGAGACGGACTTTCACACACCCAGTGTGAAACTGGAATTCCCTTTTTTCTCATCATTGCTCTACAAACATATTTTTCCCTTCTTTCAATCATACACAACTTCCCAAAAACACTACATCAGATTGGCGAATTAAATACCTTGTTTTTTCCAAACACCTTTTCTTCTTGATGTCAGACTCTCCAAGTGGGTCAAGCAGAATGGTTTTTTTTTTGGATGGGTATAAAGCCTAGGTAATATGCAAAATTCCCAGACATCACAATAAGGGATTAGTGCAAAAATTAATATTTTAAGGGGATAAGGGAAAGCTCAAAGAAAACTGTTCTCCGTCACAAACACTTACAACTAAAAACCAATGGTGGCACTCATTTACAATGCCCACTATGACCTCATAGTTTGCTGGATCCACCTGAAAATAAAAAGAAATCAAACAAGTATTATCTACACATAGCATCCAAGGTCATTTGTACAGACAACACACATTAATTTTACACATGGCCTGAACAAAATTAATAGAAACATTAATAAATAAAAGCATTAATACAACAGACCTTGAGTCCCTGATATTTTCCATTCCACATGGCTGTCATAGCAAATGTGTCCATATGGAATGCTTTCTCTGGTGAGGTCAAGTTGTGCTGCTTCACTTTCAGTGTCAGATATGCATTTATTACCTTGGCAAACATTGGAAAATGAAACATTAATTCAAATTATTAATACATTACATGAATGCCTTATCCGACACAAAAAACACCTCAAAACATACACACCTCACTCTCCCACTCCTTCCCAGGGCCGATCTGTAAAATATCTTGGTAAAATAGCTTATAGGGTCCCACTTTGGACAGCAGCACATGACTGTCATTTCCAGCCCAGGCACTTTTGATACCTACAGAAAAAAAAAAAAAAAAAAAAAGCAGCACACACCACATGACAAATATTATAATTCAGACATTGATCGATTACAACATGGGATTTTTCATCAGCACTTACAGCTATGTACTGCATCCTTGGCGTCAGGTGGTATAACTGTTGCCACTGTAGTAGTGTGGGACACAGGAGAGGAAAGTGGCATTGATAAATCCAGTGGAGACAGGGAAGAGGATGATTTGGGGGAGACACGGGGAGAAAGCTTTGATGCCGTTGGTGAGGATGGAGGTGATGGTGGTGATGGTGAGGGCTGCTTTTCTTTAGTGATGGTGAGGTCTACAGGTGTAGGTGAAGGGTGTCGTCCAGTTTCTTGATGTGGTCTTTTAAGTTGGGGTTCATGTAGAATAAGTCTGTGGGGTAGCCGTGGTGTGTTTTCTTTAAAGGATTTAAGGTGGTCTGTACTGATTTTGGGGTATATGGAACCCTTCTCATCCCTCAGATCTGCACTCTTGTCTTTTAGATGTACAATTTCATATGGTCCCAACCAGCTGCGCTCAAGCTTGCCCCCCTTCCTCTGCTGGCTCCTTATGTTTTTCCGTAGGACCTTATGGCCTACAGAGAACGGTGCCTGATTTGCCACCCTCTGTCTCCGCTCCTGTTTTTTTTTCACGTTCTCTTTTACTATGTGGTCCATTTTCTCCTTGAGAGAAATGGCCCCTGACACAGTATCCTCTGTGATTACGGATTCCACTGTGCTGTTGACCTTTTGGGAAACATAGAACATTGAAATTATGTATTCAATTTGTAATGGAAACATTAATTTTTCTTGAAGAATGTACATTTCATACCTCAAACGTTTCAGGCACCTCACAAGGATATCGTGCCTCCATGCCAAACATTAAGAAAAATGGGGAGAACCTAGTTGTCAGCTGAGTCTTGGTTCTTAGACCAAACATGACTGCGTCTAGGTACTCATCCCATGTTTCAGGTCGTGCATCCACGAGTTTACACAAGGCTCTACACTCAGAACCAAGAGGAGTGGAAGGTTATCCGTATAACCAATTGGAAAGCCAACCAATATTACCTTGAATATTGTATTCCCACAAAGCCACCTGTTAATAAAGGTTCACCTCTGAATGGTTCCATTTAGTTTTTCCACGAGCCCATTAGTTTGTGGATGATATGGGGCACAGAGGCTTCTTTCCACACTGAGGAAGGCACAGAGTTCTCTATTGATCTGTTTGAAAAACATGCATAAGGTTTGCAGGATTCTGATTAGCACAAAACATTTAAGGTTCAATGCATATTTTATGTACGCAATTTTTGCATACAAAATTTGGTTCATTCAGCAAGCTACAAACCTGGTTCACAAACTCAGTGCCTTGGTCAGTGAGTATCCTCTTTGGTGCCCCAAACCTGTAAAAGAAATTGATGATGCAGCGAGAGACAACTGCAGCAGATTTATTGGGAATCGCATAGGCCTCGGTCCATTTTGTGTAGTAGTCAACCAGGACACAAATGTACTCGTTGCCTTTGTTGGTCCTGGTGACTTTACCCACTAGGTCCATACCTAACAGTTCCAGAGGCTTGTCCACCTTAAAGTTAAAAGAGCACAACAAATACATTTAAATTGCGTGACCATATTCTGTGACACATTCTCTTTGAATGTGTGTGAACAAGCTAACATACACATATTGGGATGTATTTGGGCTCTTGTTTGATGGACGGCCTACTAAACTGGCACTGGACACACTGCAAAACCTGATATTCAGAAATAACCACATGAGAAACGCAATCGAAAACATAATCCATTTGTATCTCATGGCAAAGTTGAAAGGAATAATTTTATATTTACCCATTTATCAGTGTCCACCCCCATTCCAGACCAGTGAAATCTGGCTGAAATGGCAAGCTTTGTCTTTTCTGTTCAGCAGTGTGCTCCATAGGGGCTGGCATGGAATTCTAAAAAGATTTGGTTGGCCTCTTTTTGCCCAACAACCACTTTTCTTCTCAACTCCACATTTTTTTTAAGGAAACGTGGTAAAGTTTGCCATCTATTAAAACAGAATTATTGTTAGCAACATCTATAATAATAATAATAATAATAATAATAATAAAAATAATAATTAAACTACTATCAAAGATGTTCTGTAGGCCCATTTAACATGATATTAAAGAACATTTTACCATTGTAATTGCTGTAAAGTCAGTTTAGTATAGTGTATTGACAAGTATTAACTTTATATCAAGTCTTGGTATGTATCTATCTATCTATCTATCTATCTCTTTCACTGTTAGTATATGGATATCACTTAGAGTAGTTTGCTTACCATCAACTTGGAAGTTGGAAGAACGTCTGCGAATGACATATTTTTGCTCTTTTTTTAATGTCAAACGGGTAAATTCCTTGAGTTTTATAATTGAAAATGTCCTCATACATTTTTGGATCCATTGTTCGGATTGTATGAAAATGCCAGCAAGAATAGAAATTCAAATGATAATGTGGCATAGTCATATCCCCAATTTATAGCTCTATTGATTAACTTGATTCATTGATTTCAGTAGTGTCCCATTAAATTAGGCTATGTGTCTAGTAGTTACTATAACAGCTGTGTAGGCAATTTGCCCTTGCATCTTGTATTCAATCAAAACTTTATTAAGGACACACTTGGTCCAAATAAAGACACAACAATAACAACATACAAATACACACACAAGTACAGAAACCACAGTATCACGTATTTACATGTGTACTAAAACGCCAATGATTCCACATATTTGACAAAAAGCCTGACTGAACTTAGTGCCAAGTTCGTCAGTGTTAAAATTATACTATTTATAGATTCTGATAACCTACACATACATCTGTACATGAGATTACGCATCACAGCAGCGCAGGTTGGCACACCAGCACTGACAAACATTTGGCTTGCACTGCTCCATCGTGGCACCTTAAGCAGCAATCGCACACCATCATTATAAGCTACATTAAGTCTCTCCATGCTGCGCTTTCTATAACGCCGCCACAAATGGGCAGTATACATAGGGGTACAGTATGCTTTAAAAAGTGTTGTCTTCACAGATTCTGAGCACATACCAAATTGAGACCTTCTTGTGACAACTATGTTAAATGTTCAAATTCAATATATGCCATTAAGTTATCATTTAGAGGACTGATAGATTAAATATTATAATTTATTAAATATAGTCTATAATATGAGGCATCAAGTTTAGATGTCTGCACCGACAATTTAGGCTAAATTGCATATGCAAAATTCAACTGCATTAACTCAGACATTAGACAAAAACAAAGGAACAATTGCAAGAATAAGAAAAACCACAGACCAATAACGGGATCGTGAGAATAATTTTATTACGCTGCATTGTAGCAAGACATTTGAAAGTTGCTCCAACTCTTTTGTCCCCTTTCGCTTTCCGTACATCCAGTTGTGATTTGGTGTATTTGCATGCTGCCGTGTTGCCAAATCCACAATCTTTTTTCCGCGGAATTGGGCTACTTTGTACCAATGTTTGATGAATAATTTGGTCGGGTATATTACGCAGACCTGGCAACCCCACTAAGCAGACACGCTTCGTCGAGGGGGAACAGGAATTCCAAAGGGGAACGGAATCGACTGCTACACCGGCCGCTCTGCGTGGACGCAGTGCACCGGCGTTTTGCTCATCGTTATGGAACACCCGCGGCTGCCGCCGCTGGTTTATAATAAAACAATACACACCACTCTCAATAACAGTTGAAAATGTATTAATATTTTCAATAAACATATTAAATATGCAAATACATTTACATTTATCAAATGCTTTTATCAAAAGTGACTTACAAATGAGAAACATTAAATTCTATTCATGATTAGTCTATTTGTACTATTTCAAAAAAAAAAAAAACTATAAAAATAACTTGCAGTAAAACCATAGTAAAAACAAAATCAACCATCGTTTTAGTACAATCAACATGGTTTAACTATGACTACTGCAGCAAAACCATAGCAAGTACAAAAATAACCATTAATACAGCATTTGCAGTAAAACCATAGTAAGTGTAACTATGGATACTATATCAAAACCATGGAATGAACAAAAGCAACAACAACAACAAAAAACCTTGGTTACTACACTTATGGTTGCTACAGTTTTACTATAGTAAAACCATGGTTAACTATTGTATAAGTATAAGCACCTTTCCCAATACTTATCAAAGTAGGTTTACAGAAAATGCATGTTTCAAGGCTACAATTTAAAATATTCTTTAGTCAGCCAGAGGTGACACTCACTGGGGAAGACCATCTTCTGGCAACAAAGTAATGTCCATATGACAGCAGCTCAAAGATAATATAAGTTGTGTTCAGTACTGTCTAGTACTAAGGCTGTCTCTAAAGCTATTAGTTACAATAATACAAGAGTTACATAAACACAAAGCAAAAATAGAGCAAATAATAATTACAGCAGTTAAAATATGATAAAAAAAAACTTTTTTTGATAATCTTAAAATCTCTAGTCACGTGTTCAGTTAAACACTATCGTTCAACATTACGAAAAGGTAAGCTCAACAATTTTCAATCAACTTTGTATTTTTGTATGTTGGTAATATATGTAAAAGAACAATGTTTATTCTTTCTCCGAGATACTCATTTTATTTATCAGTAAAACTGATGCAAAACACAGCATTTTTTTCATTGCTGCAAATTTCTTCGATGCTGCAAAAAGTGTCTTTTTGTCATTTATTTTGTCAAAACTCGTCATTTCATTTTGCATCATCCTATGCAGTGTTGCTTACAAATAAAAGGGGACATATAGATACACATAACTCAGAGAATGTGTAAATATTGTTCATTTACAGATATTAGAGACATTGCAATAATACAAAGCGGGTTGAAAATCGTTAAATAGGGGTGGGCGATATGGAAAAAATATATCACGATTTTGTTTAGAAATATCACGATTCACGATTTTATCACGATTCTTTGTCATGTTGGTTTTACTATTTTGCAAGTTGTCTGAGCATTACAGCCAAACTAATTTCCCTATTATAAAGACAAAGCCTTTCAAGGTAACAAAAAAAAAGAATGGCAGATATTTAGGCCAAAGTGGGCGAAGACAAAAATCTTTGTCATTATTTTATCTTTCTTATTAAAAAATAATAACAAAGATACACATACAAATACACACAATATACAAATAAAATAAACAGTGCTCTATTTTCAGGTACAATAGGTGTATTTAGCAGGAGCATTCAAGAAATTGAATGAACAAATATAAAAATAAAAAACTACAGACTGATTCCTAAAGGAACTGTATTAAAGTTTTTCAGTCAAGAGTAGTGGGTGATTTTTCTCTTTGCGTTTTGTTGTTTTATTAACATTAAAAGAATAGTTCACCCAAAAATAAAAATTCTGTCATCTGTTTTATTTTTATACCATCATTTACTCAAAAGTTGTTTTAAACCTGAATGAGTTTTTCTTCTGCTGAACATAAATGCTATTTTGAAGAACGTGGAAAACCAAACAATTGCTGATCCCCAGTGGCTTTCATAGTATTTTTTTTCCTACTATCAAAGTCAGTGTGGACCAGCACCTGTCTGGTTACCCAGATTCTTCAAAATATCTTCTTTTGTGTTCAGCACAAGAAAGAAATTAATACAGGTTTGGGAAAACATGTGACTGAGTAAATAATGACAGAAAATAAATTTTAGGGTGATCTATCCCTTTAATGACAGTTGGCTGCATGTTTAATAGGTCTACTGTCCCTTTAAGTCCTGCACACATCTAATATACAGGCACGTATCCGTTTATCCTCTCAACTGTTTACTTTCATTTTAGACATAACACAGTAGCTTTGGCGTCAGCTGAAGTCTTCACACGTCAGGCTGGGTCCAATCTGGAGCTGGCGTAATCTCTAGTAACCTTGGGGTGGACATCCTGAGATAGAAATCAAAAGGAGAAAGTTTAGCATAGCTGCTGTTCATATTATTTTACACAAAAGATTATTTCATCACATATAACTGGAGTGCAAGGCTATGAGATGTGTTACGTGAATACTTGGCTAAAAAAAATTGTATTTTAATCTAATTTAAACTAAAAGATATTGCCTGAGCCCCAAACATTATCAGGAAGGCTATTTCATAGTTAAGGAATAAAATACAAAAAAAAGCGCTACTTCCTTTAGTTGACTTTGATATATACTCGCTATTATCAATAGTCCAGAGTTTTGTGACCTCATTACAGGCCTATACATCATAGCTGCTGTTGCCCTTATTTGTGCTTATTTTGCTAATATCTGGTTTAAATCACAATCAGAATCTATATAGATACTTTGGTAAACATAATATTTGCCCTCCGTATTCGGGGAACAGACACAGTCTCTATAGAAGGATACACACTCTCTCTCTCTCACACACACACACACACACACACACACACACACACACACACACACACTCTCTCTCTCTCTCTCTCTCTCTCACACACACACACAAACACCTGACCTGCACTTCAGTTCTCAAGCCACACAAACTCTCGCTTTATATACAGTAACAAAATATCTTTACAAAACAACATTTAACATTTCAAATTCAAACTTGATGCAAGTTATGAAGAAAGCATAAAAATCTTTCACACACACACACACACACACACACACACAGTTCATCTTGACGAGCAGATCTACAAAACTGAATGAGGCAAAATGTAAATAGAGTGAAATACATGAAAAATCCCAAAATCAAAAATTAGAAATTATATTTTACTTATCAAGAAAATGAATCATATTTTTAGAAACAATCTCTTTTTTGCATCAATCATTGCTATGAATTGCATTAATGAGAATTTCGATAAAACAGTTAATTATCATGTCATAATGCAAAAAAGAATTAATGATTCAAAAAACAGGCTTCATTTTTTATGTAAAATATAATTTCAAACCTTTTTCTTTTGATTTTGGGATGAAATGGGATTCACTCTATAGAAATATGTAGTCTCATTTCTACATGTGAATATTTCAAAGCACTTGGATTAGCTTGACGATGATCCTCCATTAGCATATGAACATTTACAGTCACACAGATGAAGCATCATCATCATCATCATCATCATGATCAGGCCCCTCTCAGCATCACAGGGTCGGGTTGCTATGGGAACTGCACAGGTTCACATGCAGGTCAAGATGAGGGCGATGCTCTGGAAGCACCTGACATCGTCTACAAGACCGTTTAAGAGCTTGAAGAGTCTGACTGTCATTAGCAAACCTGAAATACAGTCAGAGCGTCTCCTTCTCTCAGAATCAGATTTTGAAGAGTGGAAGCGTAGAATATTGCCATCATGCATGGATACATCAGCTGCGTTCTTAATGTTATACTAGCATACTGCGTCACCACATGATCAACACCGAACACTGAACGTAGTGTGCTGCTGCTCTCACATCAGGAGTAGTTCAGCCGAAGATGAAATTGAGTTTGTTTGTTCATCAGATTTGAAGAAATGTGTCATTCCATCACTTGCTCACCAATGGATGTGAATGGGTGCCGTCAGAATGAGAGTCCAAACAGCTGATAAATATCACAATATCCATCAGTTAACATCTGAGAAGACAAAGCTGACAGCAGCATTAAGACGCTTTTAACAAAATACGAGTGCACATAATTCATAATAACTCTTCCTCCAGTGAAAAGTACCTCCTGTTGTCTCTCACATATTTGTTTAGAGCTGTTTTGTCTTGTAAACGCTGCTTGATCTGTGCAGATTTCTCCTGATTCAGACCAGAACACTTTTCACTGGAGGAAGAGTTATTATGGATTGGCGGACTCGGAATTTTAGTTAAAAACATCTTAATGCTGGATTTGTTTCAGCTTTTGTCTTCTCCAGATGTTAACTGATGGACTGGAGTGGTGTGGATTATTGTGATGTTTTTATCAGCTGTTTGGTCTCTCATTCTGACGGCACCCATTCACTTCCATTGCTGAGACAGTGATGCAATGACACATTTCTTCAAATCTGATGAACAAACAAACTCATCCTGATCTTGGATGAACTGAGGGTGAACACATTTTCAGTTTGGGGGAACTATTCCTTAAGGTATAAATTCCATCTGAGTGATCAAATCATAAATGAAAATGTTTATATTTTTGCCTGATATCTAGATGATTGCATAATAGTACATACTGCAGTAGTATGATAGTGTGCTATTGTGAACACAGCCCAGTTAATCGTCCTCTGAGATCCGTACAGACGCAGCAGTCCGCTTCAGTCGCGCTCGTTTAGTCTCTAGTAAACTGAAGCGTGGTTCATGAATCAGCGGATCTCACACGAACGAGTTCATGGCGTTCACCGGAGACGGCGGCTCAGAGCTGTCGTGTGTGGCGTCTCTATCCGCCCTCCCACTATACTGGCCGATAAACGAGCCGTCCTCATTGAACTGTGTGTCTCCGGAGTCTCCGTAGTCGACTAAACTGTCGTCGCTGCCGTCACGCTTAACGGTTCCGCTGGACGGCGTTCGGCTCCCTTTGAGCGGTTTATGGTCCTCGTCACTAGGAGAAAAACCACATGCAGGTGAATCATGATCAAACTCAAAAGATGGACAGCACACACATGCAGGATCAGCGTCACATGTGCAATCACAGACATGTGACAGAATGAGAGACAAAACCTGCCAGAACTTCAAAACAAGCGTTAAAGCATCATGGGAAATTATCAGAGGAATAAAGATGCATGAAGCGCAATCAATATCTCAACATCTGAAGCGTGAAGATGAGTAACAGATTCATCCAGCCGTGATTCAAACATGATCATCATGACATAAAGCCTGATTCCTGAAGCACCAGCTGAATCTGAGCGAATCTGATTCATTCCACAAACTTCCTGAAGACACTCCTTCAGCTGGTGCTTCATGAATGAAGCCCATCAGCCGCGATTAAAACACAAACAGATTGAGAAAAACTTCAAATCATACATGAATCATGAATGGATGTAGCCACACTTCCCATGAAAATCCTGCCGCGTTACGAGTGAGTTAGTACTGGTAACTAGTACAGGTAACTAGTACAGGTAACTAAAGAACAGAGAGTTCATACTGTATAATGCCCTCATATATTTGTTTTTCTCTGTTTTATTTTGGTTTCATTATTATTATTATTATTATCATAAGAATTTTTGTTGTTCTGTATTTGGTGATACAATTTTAGAAGTCATTTGGCACAAATAAAGGCAAAAAATAATTATATAGAATATTTTTTTACTTTTATATATTTTTAAAATAACAACAACAACAGCAACAACAATAATAATGTTTTTTTTTTTAAGTCCAAAAAATGCTGTATAATCTCGGTAAATAAAGGCTAAAAGCATTTATTCTGAGTAGTTTTTATACAGTCTTCGATACATTTACTCTAGCTTACACCTTTGTTACAAACAAACACCGAAAGAGTGTTTTTTCTTGCTATTTTCAGATGAATAATTTCGGTTGCCGAATATTCGGTGCATCCCTACTTCATATACATGTTTTTATCTGGTTTTAGTTTTATTATTATTATTATATATGGATTTTTTTGTTGTTGTTTTTCTATACTTGTTGATACAATTTCATGTAATTCATTTGGCACAAATAAAGGCTAAATATATCATAACATATTTTTACTTTTATATATTTTTAAAATAATAATAATAATAATAATATAAAATATAAAAATACTGTATAACTCCACTAAATAAAAGTTAAAAGCATTTAATCGGAATAGTAGTTTACTGTAGCATATGGCTGTGTTAGGGGCCATTCACTCAGAATGCGTCGATACACAGCGCAGAACGCAGGGGTCTCAAGAAGCGCTTTTGAGACGTGACACAATAACGGAAATAAAACAGCTGCCATGCCAACTTTCTACTGTAAACAAAAACTCACAACAATTGCCCTGCCTCCGGGGTGTTCTGATTGGTCCACTGTTTTAGACCTGACATTAATGAGGAGCACTGCGTGTAGCTTTCTTTAAACTTAACACGGTGTCTTAAAAAAGTGACACTCACGTACACTATATTGCCAAAAGTATTGGCACCCCCTTCTTTAGAACAGAAAAATGCACTTCCAAATCTGTAGCAACAACGATGGGAACATAATTCATGTATTTAAAAATTGTATTTCCATCTCTGTTGCAACAGTTTTGGAAGTGTCTAAAATGACTGAACCCATATGTACAAGTCATTGGAGTTTGTTGATGAGTTTTTGGCTCAAGCTCTGCATTTACAGTCACACCAGAGGTGTTCAACTGGGATTAGGACTTGGTTTTATGCAGACAAGTCAAGTTCTTCCACACTGACTGAATCAATAATTTCCTTTTTGAACCTTGCCTTATACACAGAGGCATTGTCAGAATAGAATAGAATAGAATAGAATAGAATAGAAAAGGGTCCTGTCCAAACTGTTGCTATAATATTAGAAGCACACAATTCCCTAGAATATCATTATATGCTTTAACATTAAGATTTGTACTCATAGAAATTACTAAAGTAGTCAAACCTGTTCATTAGAAGGGGGTGCCAATACTTTTGGTAATATAGTGTATGAGACACTGCAAGAGCAACAGTCATATAGGTCCGTTTAGTGTGTGTTTACATAGAAAAACAATGGAAAAGTAGCGCATTGGAATGGAAAGATGCATTCTGTGTGAACGGCCCCTTGATTCATTCTCACACATGTTCTCAGTCTGGCGATGAGATGTGTTAGCGGTTCACGTGAAGTGTGATCCTGGAATGGTTGTGTTTTTCTCCTCTCACATGCAGGTTCCCGCTTACCTTCCCACAATCGACCGGCACTTACAGACAACAGGAGGAACGAGCGCCAGCGACTCCTGAGCGTTCGGCTGCGCGAGCGTCACAGCAGACGCGATTCAGAGCTGCTAAACATCACACACTAAGAGCAGTGATGTGGAATCGACTCTGATTCATGAACGTCTATTATGAGTTTGTTTCGGATCGTGTTATCATTCAAGGACTGAACAATCCCATAATCCACACTCATATTTGGCATTGACAAACGATGACTTACACTGCATTCAGGGTAAAGATTCGATCAGTGTTAGGGTAATCCATTACAAGTTATGTAATCAGATTACTTTTTCCAAGTAACTCATAAAGTAATGCATTCCTTTTTAATTTGGAAGAAAATACTTGTCTCAATACTTGAAAATACTTAATTTCATTCATTTATATGGTAACACTTTACTTAAAGCCTTTATGTTTAATGCATTATAAAGGGTTATTAAAAGGTATAATGCATTATAATTATTAATAATGTGCATTGTAATTCATTATATCTTTGAATAACGAATTTAAAATGCATAGTGTAACAATGAATTGATAAGTGTTATAATGTATTAACTGTGGTTACAATTATTCATGATTGTACAGTGCATTATAAGCCATAAGTAATGCATTAAAACTACTTTTATAATGCATTATATATAAAGGCTTTAAGTAAAGTGTTAGCATTTACATTTTAATTTCTAAATATTTCCAGTACACATTTTTGTCTAAAATGCCGGTAATGACTTCCTGTTTCCTGTTTCAGATTCACTTCATTTACCAGCGTTATGATGAACACTGTGTGCTGAGGACAGATCAACATCTGCAATAATCAGCGTATAAAAAGGAAATAATTTAATAAAGCAGGGGATATAAAAGAATATTGCTATACAGGAGTAAAGTGCGCTCATTCGTCTCTCTCCCGCACGCGTGCAGAATAACGCAGGAAGAGACTTTAAATGGCAAACCAGCAGCTTCAGTTCAGATCCGACGTCATTATATGAAGAACATCTGCAGGATTATTCTGGATGATAGTGAATCCGCTGCTGGATCATCAAGTTGACTGAAGCCTGACCGAGTCCCACAGGATCCGCATCAGACCACCAGCAGCAGATCAGACCGGATCAGATCCGTCGGAGGAGAAGATGAAGGTGACGTCGTGGAGAAGTTCTCATCCGCTCTCCTTCTCGGATCGGTGGGGTCAGTCTCCTGAGGGGTCAGGGGTCAAGGGTCAGGTCAGTGCTCTCTCACCTGTACTCTCCAAACGTGATATCATCCTCCTTCATGGGCTGGATCTCCGGGTCTCCGTGAGCATCTTCCTTCTCTTTAACTGAGACAAACATCAGAGTCACACACTGGCGTTTATCAGAGAAACACATCATTCACACCCATGAGAAACACAGTTACTGTAACATGTTCTTGACTGGTTTCCAGTACAAATATCTGAACATTCTTCAGTCAAGATACACTGAGAAACAAAATGACAGAAGATAGCAAGTCTTGTTTTCTGAAAAATAGATCAAAATGAAGTGAGTTTATATTTAAAACAAGAACAAATATATTCCAATGGGATAAAAAAAGAAAGAAAGGCAATCTATTTTGTTTTTATTTTACCCCATTGGCAGATATTTGTTCTAGTTTTAAGTATAAACTCATTATATTCTGAACATAATATCTTAAACCATTTAACTTCTCAAGTAAACGTATCTCGATTAAAAGTTGTGATAGTAGTGACAGATCTATTCTTTCGTCACATTCCTTCATTTTGATTAAAAATGACAAGGTTAAACTTTTGAAAAAAAGGAGAAACATTTGCATGTTTT